>MU863967.1:0-147594 GCA_033296885.1 Triangularia verruculosa | reverse complement strand
TACAGTAATACAGGCTTGTGAGGCACTGAAAGATGTGGTGAACCAGTATATTGAATTGACTTAATAGGCAAGAAAACATCACAGTGAATAGTCCTAAAGGCAAGCCTCTTATAGATCTTCAGCTCTGTATTCCTCCCCCAATCTCTTCTCCGTTGCCGTACGCTAAGTATCTGGAACTCCGGACGCTAGCTATACGGATCTCCAGGTTAAATTGTCACGAATATGATGTGGACACCCGAAAGGAACAACCAATAGGAAAGAGGAGGCATGGTAGCCAATCAGAGGAAAGAAGGATAGACCAATGAGAGGTGGATCATCCAGGACGTGAAGGAATCATAAGTGATTCCTGGGAATCACTTATGATCCTTAAGAATCAGTTATAATCCGAGGAGTAATAGAATAATCCAGGTTTTGGCATTAGGTCTATATATACGGAGGAATTAGATAGTTTATAGATAATTCCGTAGTATACAATTATAGCTTATATTTACGGTATCTTGTATTTATATTAAGATATCTTGTTATGTACTGTTTAGCTATACCGAACTAATTGTCAGAAGTTTACCTTTAACCGAATATCCCTTTTAAAGGTTCTATATAGGGGTTCGTTATACGTTATATACTTACTTTAACTTTATTATCGGATAAATTAAAGGCGCTAAGTTAAACGCTATAGTCGAAAATACTAATATTTAGGAGGGAATCCCTACCTAACCTACTATCGACTAACTCCTTACTCGTATCCAGGAGCTTAAAAACAAATCGCGCCTCTCTTATAACGCCCTTACGTAGAAAAATGCTATACTCTACTATAAAATTAGTACTTTACGTAAGGAAGGAGATCGCGTTAAGTTCGAAGCTCCCGACCATTACGGAGGAATTAAAGGAGAGCTGGGAGGATTTTTAATCCAGTTTAAGGTATACTTTCGGTATTATCCTTCCCGTTTCCCGGATAAACCGTTTAAGGTTATATACGTTATATCTAGGCTTAAGGATAAGGCACTTACTTAGTTTGAACTAATCTTAAGAGATTTTTTCGATAATTAGCCCGACGAGAGGGAGGCGGTTATTAATAAGTATTTTAAATTGTATAAGGGTTTCGAGGAAAAGATTAAAAAGGTATTCGGAGAGTACGATAAAGGTAGGTGTACCTAGAAACGACTGGCTAACTTTAAATAAACTAAGTTTACTGCCGACTATACTGCGGTATTTAAGACGGATATATTCTACAGCGAGATTAACGACGAAGGATTAATATAGTTATTTTATAATAAGCTTAAGGAAAAAGTTAAAAATAAATTATACCGATAGAAGCGACCGGAGATTATTAACGAGTATATCGCGATAACGGTCTGTATTAACGATCGATAATATCAGCGCCGTAAGGAGTGTAAGGGCATACGTATATAGGGACCCTACTGTCCTAACGATAAGAAGAAGAGACGGCCTTACGGGATTTACATTTTAGAGACTATTTACGTAGGGCCTATAGAGATAGACGTAATCTAGAAGCGGTTTAAGGGGAAAAGCGATATTAAGTACTTTAATTATAGGAAGATAGGCTATTTTAAAAGAGATTATCGAGTACTTAAGTAACTCCGTTAAAAGGAAAGAGAGACGGTAGTAGTCGCTAAGATAATACGGGTAATAGAGATCTCCGGTATAAAGTATTCCGACGAGGATTTCCGGGATTCGGCGGATAATTATACCGATAACGACTATAAGTATAAAACTTAGGAAGGAGAATTAATAGTCGACTCTGAGGGAGAAGACCGCGTTATAGGATAAAAATTACCGGTTAAAGGAGCTATAAAACTAAAGAAGAGTACTACCCTAGGACCCTCTAAGGAAACCTTACGATAATTAAGGCGGTTTTTTATTATAAATATAATCCGTACTTTAGACTTAGATAATAAAGGGACTTTAAAGTAGGCCGAGGAACGAGTTCGGAGATTTAAAAGAAAGATAGAAAAACTCGGGAATTAATATAAAGTAATTAAATAATATTATTAGGAGCTCGAAGATAAGGTAACGTAAATTATAATTAATCGCCAACCGCTTATGTAACTATAGTAAAGTAATAAGCAATGGATCGTCCTAAAGATTAAATTTAGATAATATTGTAGTAGGCTATTATAGTTAATTTATAGAAAAAGTAAGTTCGAATTTAGGAAACTAGATTAAGAGAAGTATTAGGAAAATAAGGAGATTATTAATATAGGGCTTTTATAGATATTAGGATAAGTACCTTGCTATAAATAATATAAACTATATAATGGAGATACGGTATAATTATATCCCAGATACCTAGAGTATAGGAGGATACCTTGGTTCCAATATATTATATATAGGTGCGTAGAGCATCACTAGAGTAAGGCTCTCTAAGGACATTGGCCAGTACGGCAATTAGGAGGAAACGGGGGTCCTAAGCCCGTTACGAGAACTATAGCCAAATAGGAATGATAATAAGAAGAGCTGGACGACTATTTCCTGTGGAGATAGGGAGACCTAATTAAATTAAAGAAGGAACTCTAGGTTATACGGTTTATACCTAAGTACGTAAGATACTACCTTAAGTAGATAATTAGTTAGGGAAAAAACACCGTTAACGAAGAAAAATACGAATTAGCGTAATATAAGAGTCCAGATTATATATTTTATTTACAAATAAAGGCTAAGAGATATTACGATATTTAAGCCGAAGCCGAAACTAGGGTTACGGTAAAAGGGCGGCGGATATATAATTAAAGGAGGATTCGATAAGGTATAAGAAACGGAAAATAGGAAGAAGCTTAACGATAATAGTTAGCCGATTTCGAATTACTGGACAGTTTAATAAAGGAGGACGCTCTAGAGGTATAATAATAGTCGGGAAAAGGACTACGGCCTTTCATAGAGGCCGTAAACCTTTAAGGGATTACGAATAAAGTATTAGTAAGGTCGCTACTATATAAAGGAAGGGTATAAAAGATAAAAGGTTACGAGTAACTATGCGTTAAAAGGGTTTTTAAATATAGGTATTTGTAGATAATAAAGTAAAAGTAGACTTAATTTTATTAAGATTTATATAATAAGCTTAAGTTCTATAAAGAAAGAAGGAAGAAAAGGTTATTATAAAAGGACCCTTCCTTATATAGTTAGTAATTAGGAAGATAATACTATTAGATATTATAGTATTAGGAAAGATAACGATAATGATTTTTAATATTGTAGATATAGGGCTAGAAAAGGATATGATTCTAGGGCAACTGTAATACGAGGACTATAATCTAGACATCGATTAAAAGGATGGTAGCTACCTACGACCGAGGGAATATCGGGAGTATTCGACTAATAATAGGAGATTAGAAGTACGGTAGGAGTAGAGTGCGAGATAAGTACCCTCTACGGTACTACCGTAAGAGATACGAGAGGTATTAGTATATTTAATCGATAAAGGCGGTAAAATCGAAGAAGTAAGGTTAATAGGAATAGTTACGTTAGTGGAAATTACGGTAATAATGAAAGATAAGTACGCCTATTATAATAATATAAAGAAGGGCGATAAGAAAGAGGTGCCGGTAGAGTACCGGGGGTATCCGGTATTTACGGTAAAATACCTTTAAGATCTATTAAAGAAGGGACTATAGGACTATAAAATCAAGTTTAAAAAAGGAATAAAGCTTAAGCTTTTTCAGGTTTATTATATTAACGATAAATAAAGTAAGGAATTACGGAAGTATTTAAATGAAAATATTAAAAGGGGGTATATTAAAGTATTTATATCGCTAGCTAAATATTTTATTTTCTTCGTATTAAAAAAGGATAGGAGTTCGCAACTATATATAGATTATCGATAGCTAAATCAGAAGATAGTGAAGAACGGTTACCTACTATTATTAATTTCTCAGTTAAGAAGTTAACTATTAGGGGTATAATAGTTTATTAGACTTAATATGCTAATTGGGTACGCGTACATACAAATTAAGGAGGAAGACGAGTAAAAGACAGCTTTTCGTACACCTTATAGGCATTTCGAGTATCTCGTTATACTATTTAGGCTTATAAATATACCTACGACTTTCCAGGCCCTCGTTAATTATACGATTCGCTAGTATTTCGATAAAATAATAATTTATTACCTTAACGATATTTTTATTTATTTCCGTACTTTAAAAGAATATAAGTAGTACGTTAAGGAGATCTTAAACGTATTATATAAAGCCGGACTATCGGTTAATAAGAATAAAAGCGAGTTCTATATATAAAAAACGGTCTACTTAAAGTATTTAATTTCGCTAAGAAAAGTATAAATAAAGTTAAGGAAGATCGCGGTAATTAAAGATTAACCGAGACTATAAGTAAAAACGGCTAAATAATTAAAAACTAAGGTTCGAGAGTTTCTAAGGTTTATAAACTTCTATCGAATATTTATACGGAACTACGGCGCTATAGCAAAATTATTAAACGACTTAACTAAGAAAGACGCCGAATTTAAGTGGGGAAAGGAGTAGAAGGAGGCTTTTTAAACTATTAAAAACGCTATTACGGCGGACCCGGTACTTAAACTCCTTAACTTAGGACGACCTTTTAAGGTCGAGATAAATACTTCCGACTACGCTATCGGAGGGTAATTAGGACAATAAAACGAGGATAAGAAATTATACCTAATAATATTCTTTTCGAAGAAGTTAAAAGGACTATATAAAAATTACCTTATTTATAATAAGGAGCTACTTACTATTATTAAAGCGTTTGAAAAGTGGAGACTATATTTTAACGGTATTAATTACGAGGTTTAAATCTATATTAATTATAAAAACCTAAAGTATTTTACTACTATTAAAGTCCTTAATGCTAGGTAAGGTAGGTAGTTAGAATTCTTATTTAAATTTAACTTTTAGATCTATTATAAAAAGGGATCTGAGAATATAAAAGCGGATATTTTAAGTAAAAGGGCGGACTATTATAAAAAGAAAGTGGAAGAGGAATTACCACCCTTATTATAGGAAATAATAGAAGGTATATTTAAGTACCCACTTTAATAGTAGATTAAGTATTGTATAGTATATCGAGAAGAATCTATTACTTATAAATATTAAAATAATATCGATAATAACGATTAAAAACGATAGGTTAAGTTAGAATTATTAGGGATTTAAAAGGATAACCGTTACCGGCTTTAGTATAATAATAGGGCTTACGTCGACCTAGAATAACGGAAGATATTAATTTAAAAGATTTATAAGTCGAAGTTCGGGGGATATATAGAAGTAGCTAAAACGATAGAGAAAATCAAATAATATTTTAATTAATTAGGAATAAGAAAGGATATAAAAGAGATATTATAGGAATATAATCTCTGTAGAAAAATAAAAGTAGAGGGATATAAGCTATATAGATTCTTAAAGCTATTACTAATAATAAAGTAATTATAAAGTTCGGTATTAATAAACTTTATTACTAAATTATTAAAATCTAAAGATATAATTATAGGCGTTAAATATAATAGTATTTTAACGGTAGTTAACAGGCTTACTAAGTGGATATACTTCTTACCTTATAAAGAGACTTAGACGGCGGAACAATTAGCGGATATAGTGTTTCAGAACGTTATAATAATATATATATAATTAAGGGAATTTATTATAGATCGTAATACTAAATTCGTATTAAAGTTTTAGAAGGCTCTAATAAAGTAGGTAGGAATAAAAAGTAAGGCGTCGTTAATATATTACCCGTAAACGGACGGCTAGACGGAGAGGCTTAATTAAATCGTCGAATAATACCTTCGGAATTATATTAATTTCAAATAAAATAATTAAATTAAACTTCTATTAGTAGTATAGCTTGCGTATAATATAGTACCTATGGAAATAATGAAAATTACACTATTCTTCGCGAACTACGGTTTTAAAGTAAATCTATAGTAAAGACTAGAGGTAAAGGTGCTTAGGGCGGTAGTAAAGGTAGGGAAGCTATATATATTATACGTCAAACTTAAAGAGGAATTTAAATTTATTCAGGAACGTATATGTAAGTACTATAATATTAAACAGCTCGAGGAATTTCACTTAAAGAGGGAGGATAAAGTGTTTTTATTAATACGCAATCTACACATAAAAAGGCCTAATAAGAAATTAGACTATAGGTAAGTAGGACTATTTAAGGTTAAAAGGAAGATATCGGAGACAGTATATAAGCTAGAACTATCTAGTACGATACGTCTACGGTTATATACTTTTTATATCTTACTCTTAGAACCCGCACCACCGGCGAATAAAACTAATACCCAGGAAGTAGCGGAAGATAAAGAAGAGGAATATAATATAGAAGAAGTACTAGATTTACGGTTTAACGAAGGTTAATTAGAATACTTAGTTAATTAGTTAAATTACCTAATTACGGATAACTCGTAAAAACTAACGGCGAATTTAAATTATCTAAATAAGTTAAAAGAATTCTATCGGCGACATTTAAACCGACCTAAGTTAAACTAAACGACAAAAAGAAAAGGTACCTAGATTACGGGTAGTATCTATGAATCTAGATATTAAGAACCTCGACGGAAATCGAACCTACACCTCCAACGTAATAGTCGGTATACTATATATTATATTATAAGGTTAATAAATACCTAGGGACCTGCCTATAATTAATACTACGAACCTTAATTATCTTAAGGAGTTAGAGGAGTTTTACCGGAGGAACCTTAGACGACTAAGGGTAGGGAATACCGCGGAAAACCAGGGAAGGCGTAGGGGTCTAGGTCGCCTACGGAACTAATACCCGTACCGGCGGAGTCCTAGATTAGCTAATCCGGGGGGATAGAAGACTAGTCGAAGGACGAATCGGGGGTAGGGGAAGCGGCCTTATTAGCGGTCTCTTAACGCTTTAATTCTTTTAACTCCTCTACGGTATTAAGACCTTAAGATATAGTCCGTAATATTTTCTCGAGCCATATTTTCTTTTGTTTTCGTAAGCGCCGAACCTTTTCGTTTGCAGCTTCGGTCTTAGCCTCAATCTATTCTCGAATATAACGGGTATTTTCAGCAATAGCCTTAGCTTACGTTTCTGCTAACTCGAACTCCGCCTTTATAACGTCGTATTATAAAATAATATAAGATAATTAGCGAGGGGTAATCCCGAGGACGTCGCAGTAAAGAAGACCGTAACGAACGTACTTAAGGTAACGAGAGGATTCGGTAAGCGATACGATATAAGAAAGGTTATAGGTAGCGTAAGCGGAATAAAGAGTGGGTATTTCGAAAGGATGACGTAGAATTCTCGTCGCGAGATCGAGACGGGTTAACATCGGTAAGCGTTTAGATTTACTTACGCAGTTAAATATCGTAGCGGTAGAGAAAGATAAAGAGGAGGACTTATAATAGATAAGGTTAGTTATTAGTAAAAGGTTTTAAATAGGGTCGCTGAGGCGTCGACCTAAGAGGGGGGGCATTATATTATAAATATAATATAAATACCCGAAAGGAATAACCAATAGGAAAGAGGAGGTATAGTAGTTAATCAGAGGAAAGAAGGATAGACTAATAAGAGGTGGATTATCTAGGACGTGAAGGAATCATAAGTGATTCCTGGGAATCACTTATAATCCTTAAGAATCAGTCATGATCCGAGGAGCAATAGAATAATCCAGGTCTTAACATTAGATCTATATATACGGAGGAACTAAACAGCTTATAGATAATTCCGTAGTATATAATCACAGCTTATATTTACAGTATCTTGTGTTTACATTAAGACATCTTGTTATACACTATTTAGCTGCACCGAACCAATTATCAGAAGTTTGCCTTCAACCGAGTATCCCTTTCAGAGGTTCTGTACAGGGGTTCGTCACATAAATCAGAGGTCCGTTCGGAGGTCTGAAAGCTTATATGATCGCCACGGTAGAGCATTGGTGAGCATGTGATTCCAAGCCATTGTATTGCCTCTGAGGCCCTGTATTCTACAGGGCTCAGATACACTGTAAAATCCACAAACAAAAGCTATATTTTAACAAAGTATTATATCGAAAGTATAAAAGAGGAAAAAAACTTTTTAAAGATCTAAAGGTTTTATAATATTATTAAATTTAACGAAGACCGAAGTTTATTACCTCTTTAATTTCTTCGTTATTTACATTATTTTATAATAATATTAATAATTAAGCTTTTTTACATATTTTAATATAAATTAATATTATAGAATTAAAATACTACAAATATATTACGGTTTTCGAAGTAGTAGGATATCGTAGGTATATTAGTTTTAGTTAATATTAATAGGTATTTTAGTTATTATATAAATTTAGTAGTAAGTTGGATTATATAGAATGCTTGGTAAAGACGCTTGGGCCCGAACGTCGTTTCGTTTGTAAGGCACAGCCAGGCTTTGTGGTTGCTGCTGCCAAGACCCCTGGCGACCTGTGGCTGTCCCTCTCTCTACATGACCTCCCAAGCCTCCAGTTGCGTGTTGAGGCTCACCTCCAGGACAATTTGCGAAGGACGTCAGCGATTGCTCTTTGTCGCCATCTTTTACCACCGAGTCTAGTTTGTCGTGACCACCATTCCGACACGCCCGACGACGCCAAATTCGTCTCCGCCGGTACGGTTGCAACCTAGAACTCGACGCTTTGATTACGCAGTCCCTTAGACAACAGTTTCCAGGATTCCGGGGAAGTAGCCAGGTACTTGAACCTTCTTTGCCTGCCGTTGCCTTGTGTCTGTTCGCTCTGCTCGTAAGTTCAAGCCATCGTCCTTCCTGCCCGCCCTCACCGACTTTACACAATTTGCGACGACAAGGACCCCGTCCCTGCCTTTGCTCCCATTAGTTCCCTGATTCAGCGTGGGACCCCCGACTTTGTCATAAAGCAAACAGCTGCCGCCGCCGTGCCGCTCCGTCGTCATCTCGACCAGAATACATCAAAATCCCAACGTTGCTGACCGCGTCACTCCTTTTACCACAGTTCGGCCACCTCGATACACCACACAAACCTAATCTGAGAAGCTTCCTCGACTGTGCGCATAAGAACCCCTGCCTGTCACAAGCCAGCCCAAGCCTACAACCTTCCACTTTCCTTGAGCGAGACCATCAAACCAAACTCGAGACACATTCCCCGACGTCCCGAATCTACCCACAGAGACAGACCATCACCGCCCACCATGTCGAGTAACAGAAATTACGACTTCTTGGTAGGCACCCCCTATTCACTTACATCCCCACGATGCAACCTCAGGCATCCCGGCCACTCCGGTCCAACCTTTGCGCGCGATACCTCTATACCAGAATACTGACATATATTTTCTCTGCCATCCAGATCAAGCTCCTGCTGATCGGAGACTCTGGCGTAGGCAAGTCCTGCTGCCTTCTCCGCTTCTCGGAGGACTCGTTCACACCCTCATTCATCACCACCATCGGTATCGACTTCAAGATCCGGACAATCGAACTCGATGGCAAGCGCGTGAAGCTCCAGATTTGGGATACTGCGGGCCAGGAGAGATTCAGGACGATCACGACGGCGTACTACAGAGGCGCGATGGGTATTTTGCTGGTCTATGATGTGACGGATGAAAGGTCGTTCAACAGTATGTTCCCCCTATTTCTTCACACTGAAACAGCAAACTGACACAGGTAGATATTCGCACCTGGTTCGCCAACGTCGAGCAACACGCCACCGAGGGCGTCAACAAGATCCTGATCGGCAACAAGTGCGACTGGGAAGAGAAGCGGGTGGTGTCAACTGAACGGGGCCAGGCGCTCGCGGATGAGTTGGGTATCCCGTTTTTGGAAGTGTCGGCCAAGACGAACGAGAACATCGAGAAGGCTTTTTTCAGCCTGGCGGCGGATATCAAGAAGAGGATTATCGATACCAGCAAGACAGAGCAAGGGGGCGCCGGTGCATCGACGGGAGTTAATGTTGGTGGGCAGACGGGAGCTGACAAGGGTGGTGGCTGCTGCTAATGGGTTGATCGACTTTGTGTTGGGAAGAAGAGGGCGAGGAGGGCGCATGAGAGATAATGAATGCTGTTATTCTCTTTTTCTTCGGCATCAGGGCGTGTTATTTGGTGTAGAGTCAGAGGAGAAGGGCAATACAGGGTTGTATTGGTTTTATTATTGCTGGAGGTTTCTATTTTCATTGGCATGATGGTTATTATGTTTGGGGATAGGGGAGGGTGTAGGGGAATGGGAAGCAAACGCGATGGCTCTGGTACGGTATGGCAGATGCAAATATTTGGACGCTTCTATCTTTTACACTTTTTTTTTTCCAATGGCAAGCAAGACAAGATATGAACGACCTGCGCTTCCTGCCGAGATGCTTATACGTGATGTTGTCCAGAGAATGAGGGAGGGATTGTAGAAGAGAGGAGGCGAAGATCTGAGAGGGTTTCTGGAGGCGAAGAATAGCAGACGCAGCATAAAGAGATCAGGGCCAGCAACAAGAGGCTTTGGGGGAAGGGAGATATATTGCCTGGAGAGCAAAGCAGAGGGGGATTCTAGGGGAGAGCGGTGGTAGCTGGACAGATTCAAAGGCTACCTGGCCACAAAATTAGACAGGGAACATATTAACAGGAAAGGACTAAAGACAATCGCCAAATTATCACTATTTATCTATATTTACCGCCCTTCTATGACATGAGTGCTCATTGCGTTTAGTGCCTGGTTGCTCTGTGACTCGAAACATGCTCTCTGCACCATACCTACCTTTGTTGGTTCCGGCTGGGGCAGTATTTACATGAACAAAGCTGTCATGACGATCTGGGATGGGGTCAAGTGTTCACGGGGGGAAGAGCGAGGTTCTTGTGATAAGGTACCTGATCTCTTTCGTGTCAGCATCTAGGTAGAATGTTACCGTGACATTGTCCACACACGTTGGATGGGAGACTGTATATTGTGTTTTTCTTCTGCAGAGTAAGGTCACGTCTATTATTCTTCAGTCTCTTACTGGTGTAAACAGCAGTCTGGAGAAGACTGCTCGGTCGACCATCATTTTCTCTTTATCAATATACCACTGCTCCTTTTCTTGAAGCGAAGACTGTTACATGATATGAGGTTCGTCGTGAACGATAGGAAGTCTTGTTGAACACCTATTGAGCTTTCAGCATTCGCCCAACTGCGATGTAGCCACCTACCTAGACGGCAAGATAACACCACTTGAGCTTCGAGACCCCAGTTAGGTACCTATATTGAAGAGCAAACAACCTACCTACCCTCAGCCTATCATACCCGTTCCCGTTCACTATCCCGCAACTAACCGCCCAAACACAAACATCGTTCCTTCCCTCTTTCCCCAGCAGCAGCAGCAGCAGCAAGCAGGATATAATGTCCAATCCCGCACTTGCTTTTCAACAAATTCCAGGGCGTATGGTCAAGTGGTTTACGACGTCACATTTGCAATTAATTTGCTTTGCGTTCAAACTTGCTCTCATGTCTCTCTCTCGATTTCTCTATCTTTCTCTCATTGCTCTTGCGGTGGTGTGTAGGATAGGTTGAAGGGGAAGGGTTGCGAGGAAGTTCCAAGGTAACATTGCTACAACATGTGAAGGTCCCGGGTTCGAACCCCGGTGCGTCCATTAACTTTTGAAGTTTTGTTGTTTTTGGTTTGAGTGGTTGGTGGTGAGAGGGATTGTTGATGTCTAGGCATATGGGAGTGATACGGGTGTGGGTGCTTGGCAGGGGAGATTATCTGTGAGGATTTGAACTGCCTTGAGGAGGAGCAAAAGCAAACGAGAGGCCGGTGAGGATGTTCTGGTTCAAAATAAAAGGAGAGCAATACAAAGGCAGTCATCGTAAGAATTCAGCAATATTTTCACCAACATCCATGCTTGCTGTTTCCAAGGTTGTTGACTTCACTCGCGGATGCGGACACCGCGAGGCCGTGTCTATTACCTGGCAGGTGTAATTTCTAGCGGTTGACAGTTTTCATCCACACAGAGAACAATCGTCTCAATCTCAAGCAACAAAACTGAAAGAAGAGCAAAAATGTGAATGGACGCACTAGGATTCGAACCTAGGTCTCTCAAGACGATCAAAGTCATCACACTTGGCTTGTCTGAAGTCGACAAACCAGCATTACCCACACTTTCCCACGGAGGGGGGAGGGTTGCTGGTAAACCATGGGACTGACTTCCGACCAGGGAGGCTCCCGCGAAGGAGCTGATTCCAAGGTACGGGTCTTTGAAAGAGTGCTTCACCTCATTCTCGTCAAGCAATGGCTTGCGGAAGGGTTAACGCTTCGTCTTTGCTAAAGTCATGACCTCTTGAGAAAATCGTAACCACTAGACCATACGCCCTGAAGGGTTTTTGTTGGAGAAGAGGGGATTTGAGGAGGTATATAAAGTGTGATGAGACATTTCTGTTTGCTTGCTGAGCTGACGTGGTTACCTACCTAGTGGGGGAGGCAAACGGGTGCTTGCACTTTTACCACCAAACAGTTATGAAGGGACAAAGTCAAAAAAAGAGAGTTTTAAAGAGTGAATGAAGAGAGAGATCAAAAATGGACGCACCGGGGTTTGAACCCGGGACCCTCTCATTGGGAGTACCTCGCACAACCACGAGTCAGACTTTTCCCGTCCTATCTAGGGGTAGGGATTGTGTTAAGCCTGCTGTGATCATACAGAGTACCTATGTGCGAATGAGAAATCCTACCACTAGACTACACGCCCTGGAATTTGTTGAAGGGGAGAGGAAATGAGGATGTATATATGGTGTTCTTTGATTCAGATGTGGTGTTTGCTTCCCATATAAAACCCACCGGTGTTGTCAATGTGAGCATTTGTCAATTTGCTTTTCTCTGAATGGCCTGTGCTGCTTCAAAAGCTGGCAGCTATAGACATCTCCTGCCAGTGTGTAGTCAGGGTCAGACTCAAGAGTCCGAGGCTATCAGGCTCCCTCAAATTTCCTGTTCCGTGTCTTGGTCTTTATCAGCCGTGCCCCCCAAGTCTCATCCTCAGGATCTACCGCGCATGACATGCACATACATACACCAAAGATGGTGTTCTCGGCTTATATCGAACCCCCGTTTCATCGACTGTGTGAGGGGACGGGATCTTAGGTGGGTAGATTTATGGTTAATGGGTGGATTTTGTTTCTTCGTCCCATCTTTATCACAGCATTCCAAACACTTGCAACCGGCAACCGGTAGCGGTCCCAACCGTGGGATGTGCCTTAATCTGATGTAACAAGATGAACAAGCCGAGTATATATCATCTTAGCTGGCCCTCAATGTTTGGTCGGTGTTTCTTTCATGCTGTGCTGCTCGGTATTCGTCTCCTACGTTCTTTTTTAATTTATCTTCTCGAGGTAAGATGCTCACCAAATAGTCTAGATTTGAGATTTGTTAGGTATGAGCTAACATCTTGAAGCTGTGCTCCTTCCGCTCTTTACCAACACTGTTTGCAGGCAGACTTTGACATAAACCGCCCATCATGAAGACCGCACTCTTAGCCCTCTCAGTTGGCCTGGCATCGGGCCAAGTTCTCAACAACTCCACTGGTATCCTCAGCAACTCTAGCAGCAGTCTTACCTCGCCCGATTTCGACATCAATAGCCTGAACCAACAATTAGATCTCAATAATCTCAATGTCAATGGTCTGAATCTTGGCAATATTGATCTCGGCAACCAAGATGCCATTGTCGAGGCCATCTTGGCTATGCTTGGAGGTTTCTGTTTGGGTGGTCAACTCAACCGCAATAACGTTCTGGGTTTTGGCTTCAACAATGACGTGGACTTATTCTTTCAGCTTGCTCAATTGCAACAATTTCAGCAACTTGGGTTCCTGAATCTGGGAGGTGTCCAGAATCTGTTCAACAAGGGGAAAGTGCTTGGGGGGTTCAACCTAGGTTAGTATACTTCTTCTACCCTCACAAGCGAGTCGCTTCACTGATACTATTATTTAGGCCTCTTCAAGCGAGAAATTGCCGATGCCAGGAAGACGATGAAGCGAACCACGCTCCGCCGCGGACAGCATTCCAAACGGCAGTCGTGTGCTCAAGGAGTCGGCTCCGGCGCATCCGGTTCCGGCTTTGGTGGCCAGGAAGAAGCCGCTTTCACCATTGCAACGGCGGAGAACCCGCTACTGGAACCAGCCACTGCTACGGCGGCAGCGGACTTCACGATCGCCACGGCTGATCCCGGAGTTGGCAATCTCGCCGAGTCTGTTTCCTCGGCCGATGTGGAAGCTGTATTCAGCATTGCTACGGCAAACCCAGATGTTGTTGTTGGTGCCGCCAGTGTTGCTTCTGCATCGGCAGCCGACGTGGCTGCTGCTACTCCTGCCGTTGCTGCTCCTGCCGTTGCTTCTCCTGCTGTTGCTTCAGCTTCAGCTGTTATTCAAGCTTTTGCTACGATTACCGCTGCAGCAGAAGCGGCTCCTGTCCCTGCCTCTATTGCTGTTCCCGCCGCAGCGGAGACTGCTGTTCCGACTGTTGCCGCTAAGGAAGCTGAGGAAGTTGAGGTCGCCGATGTGGAGGAAGCCGTGGATAACCTGTCAGACCTCACCCGCTAAGGGATGAACGACTGGGGAGAGCCCAAGGGTTCTTGCAAAGGAGTAGCTCAACCTTGTTCTGGGAGATCCACCCTGTTCGGACCGTCCCAAGAAATTGGTGACGGCCAGCAAACAAACCGCTGTTGGGTCAGAACCAAGAGTTTATTCCAAACATCCGATGAGCTTCCGGCTGAAAGGCCGGGGTTAGAGACGTATGAGTGGACGGGGGCTGGTAAGGAGCAAAGTTCGGTCCCCACGTCGGAGCATGGGAACGAGTTCTTGGAACCTTGAGAGCTGTGCTACGTCCGTCCCTGGCTGTCAGGCATAGCTAGGGCCCGGCAGATGCCGGGACCGTTCTCCTGGCGTCGTCTTCTTTTCTGGTATCTCTTAGATGATCATGTTAATGTAATTGAGATGAATCTGTTGCTCACACTGGAACATATCTGAAGGCTGGACATCTCGTGGTTCTAATTCGGGAGACGTGATCTGCTTCGTTGTCTTCAGATGATGGTGTACCTGCATTGTACCTGCATACTGTACTTGTGTGCCATCGAATGGAATATCGAGCCCATGGCAAGACGTCGTGCAATCCTCAGATGGCGTGCTGTCGGTGGTTGGTTGACTGAGGAGGACACAGAGATGTCCCGACCCCTTCTTCAGTCGGAAGTCGCACGGTTCCGGCGGCCAAGGCATTCAAGTCAGGTAGAGGAGTTTAAGCGAGGCCATCCCCGTGATGAAAAGAGCAATGGCATGGATTCGACTGCTTCAAACTGTTCCATCTGCGGCAGCTGCTGTGTGTCTCTCTGCATGAGCGCTCAGTCCCATCGTTGCAGGTGCACGGCTCAAATCGAAACCAGCCAATCAGCAGCTCCAATCACCCCCCTTGGCTGTTTGAGCGGGGTCTTGGATCTGTGGGTGGCACCTCCCAGGCACTGTAACGATGACAAGGGCTTCCCGCTAATCGGCTTCAGACCTTTCAGCCTCTCCCGCCCCAGGAGACCCGCTATTTAGCCACTTTTCGCCAGACAAGTGCCGGAATTGCGGGGGCTCATGGGGCTTGCCAGCCTCCAGTTGAAACACCACGACATGGGTCCAACTAAGCTTAATCACCATGTAATAGACTATTACCTCGTTTACAGCCACGGGAAGGTCAAGGCACGCATCCATTCGGTGCCGTTGCTCTGGTGAACCCGAATTATCCAGGCCTCAAGACAAGAATTTCGCCTAGGCAGCTCAATGTTTTCGCCTGCTTGGTAAAATCCCCGAGCCTAGCTAACGGCATACAGGAAGAGCACTGTCATGTTGGAACGTCCGTTCCCGAATTTGGCTTTATTCTTTTCCCAGAAGCACATGGCTCCTCGAAACGCTACGAAACGAGCTGCTCATCCTCGACGGTGATCAGATATGGCCAGTGAGCGTCTTTCCGGCAACCTCCTTGAAATCAGATGGTACCTGCTCTTCCCCGCAAAATGGCCTCGACCCAGGAGTATCCTGTCATGGTACCCCCACCTCCACTCAGGAGCTGGAGGAGCAGTCCCTCGATCACGGAATACTACCTTGCTGCGTCCTTCCTGAGGGCCTGGCCAGTAGGCTTCACCAACCAGTCTTTGGTGTTTCCCTTGGCAGCAGAGCAGTCCAAGATGGCCTCGGCCACAGAGCTTTCCGTGCCATGACGTTGCCGCAGGTACCGAGTCTTCTCGACTACCCTCCCTCCTGTGCAGGGCATATCCCCGTCTCGGCGATTTTGTTGTTGGTGTGCCTGGGTTGTTTGGACGTTCTCGGTTCTTTGGTTCCGCCACTACATCGTCAACACATCCCGGCACATCCTAGCCTGCCCAGTCCATGGTGTTTTACCCATTCGCCTCCGTCCAGTGACGTCTGACGCCTGACACGCTTCGGATGAGTGCGTGCTCTCCTTTCCGAACATCATGGCAGCTCCCTGAAATCCTTGGCACGCACCTCCTGCTCCCATCTTTTGCCATCATCGTTGCCTCTGGCCCTTGGCAGGTTCCAGCCACCATATAAGGTGACCTGATCTCCCTCTCCCTCCCGACTTTTGTTTCTTCATCCCACTCACAACTCCAGCTTTCCAAGGCCCGTTCGCCATCTTCTTCCAGTCATTCATTCTTCAGAGGTATGCCCCCAAACCAACTATCGAAACGAAACATCTTATCGAGGCTAACCTGGTCAACCATAGCTGTGCTCGCTGTTCGCTTCGTCCTTCAATCTTTGAACATTTTTGAGCAGTGCTCTTTAACTTTATAATCCTTTAATCTCTGCTCGCAAGTCGTTCACTCAACAACAAACATCAGTCAAAATGAAGTTCTTCACTGTCATCGTCTCTACCCTCGCCGCCTTCGTGGCCGCCGCCCCTGCCGCCTCCACCACCCCCACCGATGTTGAGAAGCGTGCCTTTAGCTTCGATCTCAACGCCGTCAACGGCTTCAAGGGTTTCAACCAGGTCAACCTGAACTACCTCCTCAACATCAACTCTCTGCAGCTTGGTCTCCTCGGCAACCTGGCCAACGTCAACAACTTCAACGTCTTGCAATTCCAGGGCCTCTTCGCCCAGCAGACGTTTGACCTCCAGGCTCTTCTTCAGCTCCAGCAACTCCACACCTTCCTCCAGATCCACCAGCTCGGTGTCCTCAACGGCTTTGACCTCGCTAGCCTCCAGCTCCAGCAGCTCCAGCTCGGTCTCCTCAACAATGTTGGCCTGCTCGACCTCCAGCAGTTCATCTCCCCCAACGTCATTGGCCAGGTCACGACTATTGGCAACTCAGGTGAGTAACCTTTATTTGTACATGCACAGATCTCAGCCCACTACATCGTCTTGTTTTGTCGGCAAACGTGTGTGTTCACACGAGACCCCAAGCCCCGGTTACCTTCAACCCCAACCTGGTGTCTGGTTCCACCCCCAGTGTCGCCGCTCCAAGCCCGAATGTAGCCCCTTCTAGTGGCGAGGGTGCGAACGTGGTCACTGCGGAAGAGCAAGATGCTCAGGAGGGCCGGAGCAACCTCGACTAGAGGGCTACTTAGGTGCCAAAAACGACGCCGACACCCACCGCTCCGTCCTTCAGTCCTTCAGCGGTAACCCATCTTTCGGATCCATTGGCTAATTCTGGATTTTCTTGCAAAAGTCCGCATCATCTAAGGAGTAAACGGCAACCACCGAAAAAGGAATACACCACCACCATCAAAACATGACGAGAACCACCAATCCACACACGGTCTCCCCACGGGAGGGCGGCAAGCACGACAACCAATAACGACAACAAAACGTGGGAATGGAGATAGACAAGCAGCAGTGTCTAGTGTGATGTCGACGGGTCCCTCTTCTTCTTTTTTTCCATAGAAAGTCGGGGGTTTCCAGAGACGGAAAACTAGTGATAATAGCAATCTCTATTTCTACACACTTTTTGTTCACTGCTGGCTGTTCTATCTCCCGGGGCGGTTTTTTCTTTTCTTAATTCCCTCCCTTGGCTTTTGATAGCGCGCAGGTGTTTGCGGGTAGATTTAGCTTTTTTTTGCCCCATGGCAGCAGTACGATGACAGTTTTTATTTTATTTCTTTTGTATGACGGAACGACGAGAAGAGAGAGAGAAAGAGGGATTTATTTATAGGGGACCTTGAGGAAAATGCGAGGAAGAGCTATAGTAGAATGGATGAATGTGTATATGGATGATAGTTTTTTTCTTTCTTCTTTCCTGATCTTTTTGGGAAAGGGGATGGAGGAAGATGGTGGGGAAAGCTGGGATATTGGTTTAGTTGGAGTGAGTGTGGAATATCAACCGGATTGGTTTTCCTAGAGCTTGGAGTTTGTCTTGTGTCTTTTGTCTGTGAATGTGAATGTGAGAAAGATATGCATGTTGAGTTGATGAAACATGAAGTGAAGAAGAAATGGCACCTTGTGATCGGGAAGTGGTGGAGCCGAGCCGAGCCGCCTGTTCGGGGGGAGGGGGGGAGGAAGTGTGACGATAGGTGTTGGATCGACGGCATGGGATGAAGGGGGAAAACTGATGCCAAGGACACGATGCCCAGGTGTATCATGATTCGGGCAGGATATTTGGTAACTGCAAGTGAAAGTGGTACCTGACAATCTCATACAGTATAAGGTGCCTATTTACCATCTTTAGTCCATTTAAAAGGGGTTGATTACTATCCTATAACGTTCAACCATCTTTCGGACCTCCCACTGATCTCGGCAGGTGTTTCCATCTTGTTTGAAACGCCTAGTACTGATTCTCTCAAGACTTATTTATCAGTTGGTTTTCAACAGCCTTTTTCAACTGATTCTTTCGGGGGGCTGATTAACTGTGTTTGCGGACTGCTACCTATCAAGTAAATTTCGATGTGTCTTTGGACGATATCTTGGGCACCTGTTGTGGGTTTCGTTCAAAGCTGTATTCAGCTACTTCTTTGGCATGGTTTATACCTCGGTAGGTAGGTAGGTATGGATGTGAGGGGGGTTGAACTGGGATGATTGTGTGCCAAATATAGAGCGAGAGCAGAAGACTGGCTACCTTACCTGACCTACCTGACCTATGCAAACTGTAATAGGTGGAATGGTGCCGTGGAAGCTGCAGACGGGCGGGCGATGCAAAGGGAGCAAGGATATTGATCGCCCTTGTGAATGCGGTGTAAGGTACTTCAATGCTGTGGTCCGATGTGCATTCAGTGGGTAGGCTGGATGGCGGGCGCCAGGCAGATTGCGATGGATGGGTGTTTGATGGAGGGCTTCTTCACCGCTTATTCTCCGAGGTGAGCCTCGTTCTTGTTGTTGTTGTTGTTGTTATTGTCCGAGGTGAAGAAGACCGGACAGTTGCGAGAAGATGGGGGGGTGTGTATCAACATGTCTACATAGGTATATACATAGCTATCGAGAAGTAGCCAGAGATGTGACCTCTGACGGCATGCTCTGAATTCTTCGGGGGTTCAATATTGGGTTATCATCTTTTCGAAAAGACACTGGTTAATTATCTCGGCACGCCGTAGACAAAAAGGCAGACACTGCTCCGCTAAAGCTAGGATTTTTTAAGACAATATGGCGGTGCCTACCGATGCAAAGATATCTGGTAGTCGACGAGCTCTTTCGTGGACACTTCCAGGATATGTTTTTACAGCTCCGCTACAATAGGTAGGTATGGTATATAAAACTCTACCCTGGGACAAGGTGAGTATCTCACTACTCCTATATGTTGTTCAAACCTTCTTACTGGTCTTCTCCACCCTCCCCCCTCTCATTCTTGACATGCACAAGGTAGTGATACAACTACTCCGGGCAGAGGTGGGTTCGTTGAAGAAATTGCCTCCTGCTGTTGTTGTGGAACATGTGATATCAATGTTCATTATGTTAACGACTCCCCCTTTTTTCCACCTGCAATGTATGTATACATACTTGTGGTTGCTGTGTTTTGCAATACTTGGCCTTCCTGTGCTGATTGCCGAAGCCGCCTTGCCGGTATTTTTATGGTTTTGTTCTCGTCTTTTATTTGCTCCTTTTTTTCTCTTATTCTTTTTCTGCTCTCCTTTTCTCTTATTCTTTTTCTGCTCTCCTTTTCTCTTATTCTTTTTCTGCTCTCTTTTTCTCTTATTCTTTTTCTCTTCGTTTTTTTCTCTTCGTTTTTTAAACCCCCTGTGAAATGAGACGTTGCGTGTTCTTCGTATTTGCCATTCCACGTCATGTCTGTGCTTCTTCACCCATGGTCGTAATTCCTGCTTGTCATGCTGTTTGATGACTGAACCGGGCTGAAGTGGGCTTTTTTGAGTTGGCTAGTGGCCGCCTCGCACCACAGAAAACACAGGAAAAGCTCAACAATTGCAAGTGCTCGTAACATGCTGTGTTCTGACGTACGTCTACATCTTGTAATTAGAGGTCGCGTGCCCCCCTCAGTTAACCTACCTTAGGTAACGTCTTGCTTGTTGAATGCTGCTGATCTTTCTATTATTACCTACCCTCCCCTACAGCAATGACGAACCCTTCCCATTCCATGGTCTAGATCTCGGGACATGTCTCTCGATTAGTTCCCACCCCCTGTTGATCCCCTTGTAGATCTTCCCCCCCCCGCAGGGGTCAGGCGGGTGTTGGTTTGTGCCCTGAGCGAGGCGAAAATGTGGTTGTCAGGTCATCAGTCCGCGAAATGACGTAACGGGATGAGGTTGAAAGAAAGAAAGTTTTCACGTTTTCCATTTGTACAAAAATCCCGGGGGGCTGGGAGTTGTGGAGCTTATGGGAATTGGGTGGAATGGAGTTCAGCTTCATCTGTTTCCTCACTATGAATTGTGCTGCAAGTAAGTTATAGATGGCTGGTTCGGCCCGATGGAGAGTAGGTAATCGAAGAGAAAAGAACAAGCAGGTTTTCGTAGGCAGTATAGTCAATAATGTGATAATAATATTGTGTGTGAATATTATTTCCGTGTGTGTTATGTTGTGTTTTATGTTGTAGGGGTGAGAGAAACCCCGCTTGACCACCTCACCCCTGCGCCAAGCACGCCATCCAGTCATTGATTCTTGCATCATGTCCGTGTCTCACTCCGTGTTGCTGTGATTCCCCCCCAAAAAGACATTACAAAATCCGAGTTACAGGTGGTGTTATAGTTCCCGCTGATGCCATGTGACAATACGCCCAAAACAAAGCTCTGCAGTTCAGTCGTGGTATCGTGGAATGAAATTTTGCCGAACCGCTAAAAAGTGATGATATCAAAACGCCGAAAGGAGTAATCCGAAGCGCCAGTAACGAGAAGTCGGTTGTTGGTTGGTATGTGTGGGCGGGCTGCCAGAAACCCATGTGTTGGCACCTCCAACTGATAAAAAGACCCAATAGACTATGGCCAAGTTTCTCTGCCTCAACCGCTCGTGGGGAATGTCTTCCGCTTTCCTCGAGGCAGATGCAGGTCGGGTGCAGGCCCTTCACCGCCAAATGTGACGTGCATCTTCCCTCCGTCCACCAGGGGAACAACAACAGCGGGTCCGTTCTCCAACACTGGCGTTTCTGCCGGCGTAAGGGGAAGATTGAGGTTTGTCACGGCCTCGCTCCGGGAGCGCTGATGCTTTTCGCTTTTTCTGGGCTGTGGAGGATAGAGCGCCTGTCTTCCAGCACGTTCCATGTCGTCCACTGCATCTCGAATCAGGACGGGGTCCCACAGTGGAAGAATGCGGTATCCCAGGTTTTCCATAATGCACCTTTCAGTAACATTAATCTGGTCGCATGTCCACTGGTTCTTCCCCCATGCTGATGCGTAGTATTGCGTAGGCTCCTGGCAGTCCTCCAGAAACTTGACGGCAATGACCAACGCGGCCAGAACGATAAGCTCGGGACCGACGCAGTCAATGTGTAGTTGAGCCATGCCCACCGGACTGACCGGTAGAGTGTGGCGCTTGGACGGAAGCTCAGAGAAGGTTTCCCTTTGCGCCAGCGGGCAGCGCAGTCGCCAACTGAGTGAGAACTTGGAGCTGAGCGAGTCCAAAATGCAAACCGCGAGACCAATGGTGTCCATTGGCAGATCGGATCGAACTAAAATCTCGTGAACGAGGGCGACTGAGGGCACAGCCAAAGAAGCCGTTGGAGGCACAAGGTTTACCAAGTGAACAGCGGGGCCTATGAAACGGGGCGTTAGCAACCAATTGCGAAACAGAAGCAAACAGCGGGACGTCCGCCTACCCAAAAGCGCAGAATCGAGGAGCCCTCCATCTTCCAGAAGAGACCTAGGACTCTGAGAAACCAACGAGTCGCGTGACGATGGTGGGGGCGTTGGGAGGTTAGATAGCGGCTTGTAGGTTTGCGCAAAGTACTCCTCGTCGAAATCATACTCGTCGTCCGAGTATTCGGGAGAGTAGGTAGCCATCGCCTCGGAATATGTGGTGGTTATGGCGGATTGTGTGGTCGTGGTGGTAGTGTTTTGCGAACGGTGATTCACGGTCCCAAGAACCGAAGTTGTTGGCTGCCGGTGCTTCCTACGGGCAACGACAACAGCTTATTAGAGCAGGCTGGCAAGCTGCTCATATTTCGTCTCAACCAGCGTGGCTTGACACTTTTTCTTCTTCCCAGACAGGATCGTCAAAAAGCGAAACCTTGGATGCAATGTACGATTTACGCAAGAGGATCGTGACGGGGGGTTGTGTGGCCGTCAACACGAGGTTTCGAGTAGCACGTAAGGAGCGGGCCGAAGCGAAACAAAACGAGACCAAGTTGTTTTTTCTCTGGGTGAAAGGCGAGCTGGACGTCGGACAGACAGACAAACAGGTATATATGGGGGTGAGGGGGGCGAGGGAAGGGGAATAAATAACAAGACAGCTCGTTTTCAGGTGGGGATGCGTGGGAGGGTATGGGTGATATGGCGGGTGGAAGGGGTTGTGTGGATGCCAAGTCACTGGCGCTGGGACCGGGGTCTCTGAAAGGGGGGGCCTTGATCAGATGGATTTGCGGTGTTGAACCCGTCGATTGGCGTCGAGTCGGCGGGCGCAAGACCTGCTGCACGACCGATGCTGGGGCCGATGTGTCCGATGGCTCCGCTCTGTATGCAGCTGCGTCGGAAAGAAGGAAAGCAGATGGCCTGACAAGCGCTGTCTACAAGACGACAGGCACGCGATCGCTACTGTATAAACAAAACAATGGAAAAACCTCGCGCTGCAATCCGGCAGTGGGGAACCCTGTTCTCGTCTACCGCAGTACCGAGATGTCTGGGCGTTGGCGCAGCCACAGCTTCACACTCTGAGCCCTGGTCCTGGGTTCGGACAGAAGTGGTGATCTAATTAGTCTTGCTGACGACGACGACGCAATCTGCAATCTGGATGAACAAGATCCGGCCGTGTGCGTCCGCTGTCTCGCGCGTCACTCTCTTGACGCGCACAGGCGCCGAGAGCGCTGATCCATAGCGGGGCATGATTTGCAAATCCAGGGTCGAGGTCACCAACGGGGAGGTGGGGAGGGCGCCTGAATTCGGGTCTTTTTCCATCAGCAACAATCCACGGGCATCCAACGTCTTCCCACCACCTATCTCTATCCGTGCCGTCTTACGCTCCATCAGACCTGCCATGTCTGACCCCAGATGCGATGCTTGCAGCCCGTACCTGCAACACCGGAAATGACATCGAAACCTCCATTCAGAGATGTCGAGCCTCGTTCAACAGGCGGTCAGTGTCTGTCTTCAGGGGGAAGCAGTTGCGGAGCTTGGGCTTGGGTCGCAACGCCACGCATTCCAGCTAGGGCAGACTTGGTGGGGATGCCTGCAAGCCCTTCCCTAGCGCTCCTTGGCTCGTCTTGACCTGGAGTGCGGCATATCGAGAGCACAATGATGCCATTGGATGCCTTCCACACCTTGTGCGTACATTCAGTTCGTATTCTTCCTTTCTCACTTTCATCCAGCAGGAGACCGGCTTTCCCGACCTCTTATGGAGCAGCTTCGGGCCTAACCCAGTGTCAAGGCTACTCCACGTGTTACAGACTCGGATCCTGAAGGCCGTGGCCTCATCTCTTCGGCACATCATCATAACTTTTTTTCTCAAGCTTTAGCCAAGCGAATCCCGTTCCTGAACACGAAGACTCATCTTCAACGCAGCTGTTAATTGTTGGCTAAACAAGCTGCAGGTTCGCTGTCACCTTGGGGGAAACACCAGAAGCCGTCAATATCTGCTCATCGGCAGTTCGGCAGCTTCTATATAGAGTATAGCTTTGCGCTTACATCCAGATCTCTCGCAAAACAACCCGCAGAACACGCGAGATGCTCCCCGGAAAATCAATAGCGAGCCAGCCCATCGTAATCACGGCTTGACATTGCTGCTGCAGCTGCGTAGATTAAGCCTCAACCTCTGGTGGTACCATGGGACGACTGCCGCATGCCTAGACCTAGTGTCCTGCATATTTGGGTTGTGGGTGGGTGTGATGCCCGGCAGGGCTGAACAGCTTGAGAAAAAATCCGAACTGGCCTCCTCTTCTGTGACTACTGGACCGCGCTCGCTATTGCCATGCTACCGCCATACATAGGTATCCCGCAGTGGTGCTCCGCTCCCCGCTTGCGCTGCCACCGGAAGCGCCACCGGAATGTGATTTTCCCAAAAGTATTGGCTCAGCCTCCCACCAACTCCCACTCCTCTCACCCATAAATATGCAGCAGTCCCCAATCCGATGCCTTCTCGGCAAAAGCTTGGTATGCATCTCTCCGAAAGCAGTGTTTGGCTATTACTACGAGAAATCCAAGAGTAGTTCTAGAACTGCAATAGCTTGAACTAACTTGCACTCGGCTCCTGCAAGGAGCGAGCGGCCGCATTTTTCCTGATGTGATATGAGCTGTGCTCATCACCAACATGCCACGTTCGCCGTGCTTGTCACGCATCTCTAAGAATCACGTCCAATTGAAAAAAATGTGCTCAGCACGGATACGTGGAGTTGAATGGTCGAACGATTACGAATGTTTCGTTTCAGAAGCATATCCACCAAAGTGTTCAGTGGAGTTGGCACTGACGAGGCTGTGGGCTTCGAGATACGAACAAGAACAAAAGACATCTTCCTTAATTGCCTCGGCCTGGGAAGACCGAAGGATCTACATTAGAGCCTCTATTGTTAAGACTCCCTGTTCATAACATCTTCTACCATCGCGACAAGTCCTACCTGACTGAACAGACAAAAATAGCAGAACCCACACAACTGACCCTAACCCTGACCACTCCATCTCTTTGCCCCTTTTTACCCCTGAATCATTCCTCCGTCATGACCAGCCCACCTACATCACCACCAACCACCCTCAAATCTCAAAGCCCGTCAACATCAAAACTCTTCACCGACATCACCACCAACCACTCTCAAATCTCAGACCTCAACAAACGAAAGGATCCTCACGCTCAAAAGGTCCGACTCCCGAGACACACGGTGCACGCTCTCGGTAATGCCAATGTTCATTGTTCCGGAAAAGATGAAAACTAACTCGTAATGATTCATGAGACAACCTCAGGTGGTGTCCGAAACACACACAACAAAATAGCGCGTCTTCAAAAAGAAAAGAAAAGAAAAAACCAACTCCGAACGCTTGTGTTTCTAGTAAATTGAAAACGCCGTCTCGTCACAAAATAGAAAATATCAACTCCGATCGCTTCTGGTTCCAGTAATTTGAAAACGTGGCTGCTCTGTACTCTAAAGCCATCAAACGGTAGTGTACACAAACCTTCATCAGCATCCCCCAAGGCCAGCTCACAGATACCATTACTCAGTGTCAAAACTAGCCCCCCCAAAGAGAAACCGATTACCGTATAGGGGAGAAAAGAAAAAGGGGAGAAAACAGATAGGAGAGAAGCGAAAAGGGGCAAGGGAAACAAAAATCAAAAAGAAGATTCTGTTATACTCTTACCCCATCATGTAGGACGACCAATCTCAACCAAAAATAGGGAGTTGGTGAATCGATGAAAAGGTGTCCCTTGGATCTTACAACCCAACATGCCCGACTGGCATCAGCTACATGTATATGCGTGTCTTTTCACATCAAACAACCCAACAAAGTAATCACGTCGAACGAATAAACCATCAATTAACCCACCCAACCAATCAACCCAGCTACCTACTCATATAGCATTAGCAACACAAAATTAATCTCACCCACACCCAAACCACCCATCCATCCAAGATAGCCCCGTATCAAACGGGTCCACCACCATCATCCTCACCATCCAGCCCTACTCCCGAATGAAAAAACCGCAAAGATTACATGCAGAAAACAACAACGCCATCCCAATGCTGCCGAACCCCCAATAAAGCCAAAAAACTTTGCCATGCTTGCAAAGGAGAAAAAAAAAAAACCGCCCCCTCTTCACAAATCCTAGATAGAAAACCACACACACTAGCCATCCATCCATCCATCCATCCTTTTGGTATCACAACGACCCCGTCCCACCACCCCGTCCCAACCTCCTCCTCGCAAAAGCCCCAAACCCACTCTCCGGACTCATCACCCCCTGCAACTGCCCGCCATCCCCATCATCATCATCATCATCATCATACTCCCGATCCTCCTCAACATGCGGTGCCGGCGGCCGTCTCGCTGTCAGAAGCGTACTGTTCTCCTCCCTCTGCTTCCCCTTGTCCACAGGCAGTTGATTCTCAATCCCCAACCCCGTCGCGGCAATCGTCGTCACCGCAGACCCAGATCCAGACTTGTTCGAAACCGGACTCCTCATCCAACTCCCTGCCGCACCCGTGCCCTTCCTCATTTGTATCCTCCTCGGCGAGGCTGTCCTACCCGCGATCTTGCTCCTCTTCAATCCCAACCTTTCCCTCCCTGCGGCAATACCGCTACTCATCATCCCCTCTGCTGCCCCCGGCGCTGACATCGACGATGGCTCTGATGACCCCGAAGGGCCAACCATCATCTTCAAGGGCTTCTTTTTCCTAAAATCAAGTCCTGATCCACCGATCCCACCGTCCTCGGAGTTATGTGCCGTGTTGGGAACTGAGGTCCGCAATAGGCTCATTTCTCGCACAACATCCCCTAGGCTCTCCTCCAGGGTTTTCATCTTTGCCAGCATCAGCCTGCTCATGCGGTTGTTATCCCCTTGGGCACTCTTTGACAGCATCGCTGTGGCCATGGCCATCTGGGTGGCGAAACTGGATGGAACACCGCTAAATGTGTCCTCTTCATCGTCGGCTGTTGCTGTCGCGTTGATGTCGGAGGAGCTTCTTCGCCTGTGGTGATGAAGATTATGCGCATTTTGCTGATGTTGGTGCTGAGTTGCTGGTCTTCGGACTGGGATGTCGAGGGTGAGACCTGACCGAATAGGAGCTGTGCGGGCCATGTCGCGCGGTTGAACGATGGAACGCGGGCGTGATGCGGTCATGTACAGAGATCGACGAGGGGAGCGAAGGCCACCGCCTGAAACAGGTGTTATTACCGGGGTGTGTCGTCGGGTTGGTAGCTGTGGCGATCGACCCATCGAAGCGGATGAAGAACTGTAAGGCTGATGATTCCCCTCTGGAACGTAGAGAATGGTGTTTGTCGACAATGTACGGGTGTGCAAAGCGTTGCGCCTCGACTGACCGATACGAGGCGAGTCAGTGGACGGGGGTTCATCGTGACCGAAACGACCAGCAACTGGGGTTGTGAAGTAATCTTCTTCATAGGCTTCGCCATCGTTCCCATGCCCATCTATGGTGTTGGTCACGTTGTCCTCGTCTTCCTCGTCATTCGTAACAAGCTCGTCATCTCCATCCGCATCCGTGTTTTCTTTCATCTCATGGGCATAGTCCCTGCGGTGGACGCCATCGTGATAGTACTCGGGTGCCATTGGATAAGGTGCGTCGGACACAAAATCAGCTGGGTCGCTAGCAGCAGAACGGAGATCGGAATACTGCCTGGGAAACCTGGATGGGCGTTCTCGATTCATACTCAATCTTCGCCGCCAGTCGCCGGTCATCCTGCTGTTAATTGTCGAGTAGTTTTGTGGTGAACGGAAGCCTCCATCGTTCTGATCCATCCACGTGCGAATAGCATTCTGCGTCTTCCTTCGCTCATTCCTTCTTTGAGTTCTCAGCGTGGCCGTATCGGGAACACGTCGAAACACTTCTTCCAAAGCCCGGTCCTTCTGGTAGCCAAGTACTGATTCCTCTCGCACCCGAACACTGGGACTGAAAAATGCCGATCTCGTAGAGGGGTCGCCTAGGGAGAACGCATGTGGACGGCCGCGCCCAGGATTGTCGACTAAATCAGTGGCCTCGTAGATGTAGGGCGCAAGGAAATACTTTTCGTACAAGAAGATGCAAAACAGCAGCGGGAAATGTGTGGCTTTAATCACAGCGCGGTTAAGCCAAACAAACTGCTTTAGCGGCATGAAGTATCGGAGTGGCATTAAACCCCACGCAAAGATATTGGCAGGCGCAATGTAGGAGAAGAGCGTGTCGTTCTTGACCATGGAGATTGTGTTGATGGCGAAGAGAAACTGGTGTTCTTCGTTCGCGTTGGATGCAATCGACATGAATGAGTTAGTCAGGACAGTGATGAGGATTGTCCTATTCCAAAGTCAGTATTCTTCACCAGAATGCCAAGGAACAGTCTTCTTACACAATCACAAAATGGCAGATGATAAGAAACAGGGCCATCAAGGCCTTGCCCATCCAAGTATACGAGTCCCACCTATAAACGTGTCAGCTGTGAACCAGAATATCCACTCAAAATGACCTTGCCGTACTTACACTTCCCACGCGGCTGGCGTGAAGCCCATCAGGATCTGAAAGATCTTGTAGGCAAGCACATAGGGATCGTTGGGATTGTTGGAGAGGGTGAAGAACACAAAAAAGCCACTACAGCACACCAATATAAGTACGAAGACAGCGGCCAAGTCAACAGCCATCAGACGAAAGGCTATCAGGAGCTGTGAAAAGTATTGGTAATGGTCCAAAATGCTGAACACCCTCGGCAATAACAGGACTGCATTCGCAGCCAGAACGTCGTAGGCGTTCTCATTCCACTTGTGGGGATCGAGAAGAAACACGCTATAAATGCGCATGCAATAGTAGACGATCAGAAGCAATAGAATACCCAGATCGAAGATGTTCCAGAAGCTCATGATATAGAGAGAAAGCCCCTGCTCATTGAAACCGACAATCTCGTCAAGCATAAAGCCAGCACTCCAAAACCAGAATATCAACTCCAGAGAGGTGATTCTGCTGGACCTCTGCCACAGAACGGCCAAGAACAGGCCGATCAATATGGCAAGGGAGCAGGTGGAAAGAATCTGCCGATATCGTGGGACCCGTAGCCTCGAAAGCTTGAACAATGAAGCTGTTCGAGGATCATACAAGGCCACGAATCGGCGACCGGAAACGTGAGCTAGAGCCCGTCCATGGTCCTCCTTTGCCTGTTGCTGCTGGCTCAACAGTGGTGTTCTCACTGTGCTCTGGCGGCGAGACTGATTACTTTCAGCAGCACTCGACGCGGAGCCCTGACGACGAAGCTGGTCTTCAGCAGAGTGGAAGCTGATCGCACCGTTCCAGA
Organism: Triangularia verruculosa; assembly: GCA_033296885.1. Lineage (NCBI taxonomy): Eukaryota > Fungi > Ascomycota > Sordariomycetes > Sordariales > Podosporaceae > Triangularia > Triangularia verruculosa. The sequence continues at coordinate 118,156 of MU863967.1, read as the reverse complement.
TAGCCTCCAACTGCATCACTACCAGAGGATGAGACAGAAAATGCTTGGCTGAAGCTCGAATCGCAACTTCAAGGGTTGAAGTTCGCATAGTAGCCGGGCTAGATCTCGCGTGTTGAGGTGGCCCTTGGGATCCCGGGATACCCTGTAGGGGATAGAAGTCGTAGGACAGGGCGTCGATAAGCTCTCGTGTGGAGTACTCCTTCAGCAATTTCACGGCCAGCAGCTCACACACCTTCGCTCTGGTACTGCTCGTTCCGGAATTCCCTGGATACAATTGCCCTTCCTTTTCGAACTGCAAGCAATTGGCCATGAGGGCGTAGAGGGTGCCTTGAGAAAAGTGCTGTGTCCGTATCTGTTGCTGCATTGGCTTGACGAGAAACTGCGAAACCTGCGGGGATCTCAGCTGGTCCCATGTTAAAGTCGTCTCGGTTCTAGCCTGGACAATGATGCGGATTGCATGGGTCATGCTGTATATAGGAAGTGAATCTGAGGACATCAGTTAATCGTCGACTTTCAAGCCAATTATCGCCGGGGATACATACCCAGATGGCCTGTTGAGAACAGAGGCAGGCCGATGGAATGACTTTGCCCATCCTCGTCCTCTTCTGTCTGAACACTAGTGGCTTGGTAACGGGATGATTGTCCCTGGCCATGACCATGACCATGACCATGACCATGGTGAGATTCGTCTTCTTCATCATCGTCGTCGGCCTCGGTGAAATCAGCCGCAGCATGTCGATGTTGGCGATACTCGCCTATGGAAGCGACTGAAGCGCGATGCAATCGATTGGTAGGCGCAAAACGCTGTTCAATATCTGGACGGTGGCCTTCATCCTGTGATTTTTGGCCCCTGCCAAAGGGTCGTATCAAAGTGGACAACATTCTTTAATTCGGGCTCGAAGTGCCCTACTCGTTATTCGTAGCGCTCGGCCGCCATGGAAGTTGAATCGTCGCGATATATCGCTAGGGGGATGGTGAATTGGTGAATGAGCGTCGAGGCTGCAGGAGACCAAGGAATGCAGGTTGCAGACTCCGGGTTGGCAGATGTCGCAGTTCAGATCAGATGAATGCTCTAACAAGACATCTTGGCGCCGTCTCCAGACTGTCGCAAATGGCTGGTACAAACAGAAAAGGACCAGACGAAAAAGAGACACGCGTGGACCGTGGACCGCGATTGGGTGGCCAAAAAGTACAGATGACAGCCGCTGAGAGGAAGCCGCTGCTGGGAATTGGGTGATACCGTGAAGTGAACGACCCCCAGATTCTGGGCTGATAAGGTCGTGTCAGAACTTGGGCATGCGGCGGCGACTGGCCTGATCCCTGCCAGATCTCCACACAAGCCGTCTAAGACTCGACTCCAGCTCCCAGCTCGTCCAACGTTGGAGAAGCAGAAAAGGAAAAGAGACGGTGGAAAGGAAGGGCGAAGTCCTGGAGGCTGTCCTCGTGTCCTCCCTTCTTGTTTCCCTCTCCTATTTACAAGGTTGCACCACCCGACCCGACTCGCTACCCACCATCTGGATCATTTGGCGAATGGGCAAGCTCGGAGCACGCTGCTGAAGCGACCCCCCGTTCCAGTTTCAACAGCAAGAACGAATCGCGGGGTCGAAAGTGGACTCTGCCAAGGCCGCCGTGAGGAGCGGCCTCAAAGCGGTCTGAGGGTCCGTCTCTCCTCTTCAGCACTCCCACCATCCGGCATCGTTGCCGGCTGAGTTGACGATATCCCAGGGACGGGGAGGGAAACAAGGAGGTTTGCCGTCATACTCGCATACTTCTCTTCCTCTTATCATCGTGCATCAAAACATGTCGCCATCGCCAGATCTGGGCCCAGATGTTGGCCTCATGACCGCACCGTGGGCAGCTCAGGGTCCTTAATGAATGGGGTAAGGTTACAGCGGGGCTCCTGCAAGACACCTGCACGCTGCAACCATGGATGATTGTTGGATCTTATCCCGCGCGGCCAGTGGCATCCTCTCTGACAAGAGCGACACACCATCAGAACCTCGAAATTGCCAGCGTCTGACTCGTCTGTCAGCCGCGGGCGGTGGTTACCATGGAACTCTTCAAACGTCTCCGGCGCTGAAGCCGATGCGGCAAGAACAAAAAGGCCAGTCTTCTCTCGACATATCTTCAGGGACACCAAGAGCGAAAAACCCCCATCTCTTTTTTCAGCTGCTTCTTTCATCGACCACCACTGGCCTCCATTAGCATTGTCGGCAAGCGACATGCCACACAGAGCAGGGAGGTCGCACGATGGCTCTTCACATACAGACAACTTCGAGCTACTAATTACGTCAGGCAAACTGGCTCTGAGGAGTCGAATTACTGGCACTGGTGGTTCATTTTGACGGCAAGTTTCCTTTCGTGGTTTGGCTGACAACATAGAGATCGATATTCGATAATTCCATGTCATAGCTTGAACTCGAACGGCTTGTCCAGCCCTAGATCATCCGTCATTTTAGCAGCCCCACTCGGGCCGGCTACCCCACACTTTCGGCTCCGTTAATGTTGCCCCACCACCGGCCGGCCGAACCCCTCTAAAAAATGTGGAAGTGGATAGAGCTCCACACTGAAAAGATTCTTCAACCCTCAACTCGACTCCTCTTCTACAAGACAAGCAGGGCGGTCTGCTGGCGTAGTTAGAAGCGCATCTGACTACAAATCGGAAGGTTCCAAGTTCGAGCCCTAGGTGGATCGAAGGTCAAAGGCTTAAGCATAACCTTTTTTCCGTTATGTATTTGTATCTGCATTAGCTTGTCGAGTTGTATCTAATTCGAATCAGAATTTCTTCTATTTTTTCACAAGCCTTATTTGACTCAATATTCAAATGGGAGATAGCATGGAAATGTACTAAAACACCTGGTTCTCGATAGAGTGTGAGTCGAGATCTAGAGCTGAAAATTCCGATCTCGAAGCGAGTCAATAAACGGCCAACCAGAACATCGGACAATGGCAGACCAGGAGAACGCTGCATCGGACCGTCACAACCCCCACTATGAACTAGTGCGCTAACGCCTTTCCTGGGATTGTGATTGGCCAATGAGAGAAAATCCTGCCATACTCAATTCACCGCACAGGGAACCCCGCAGCAGCTTGTCACCACCGCCCTGGAAATCTAAAAAGTTTTGGCCGGCAGTATGGAAAGTGGCGGGGCATAAGCTCAATACAAAATTCTGCCCTCCCAGCCGCCGACCACAAAACTTTCCTTCTCGTTTTCTTTTCGTTATCCAGAAGAGCTGCCAAATTCCAGAGCATGACGACCGCTGCCTGAACGACGACTCTTCTGGTATCACTTCAAACCACTTATTTCTCATCCCATTGTTGCCCTCTGACGGCACTTGAGCTCCCCACCCCCGTTCACGCGAGCTCCCCACCATCCCAGGGACTGGACTCTCCTGTCTTCTCGCCGCGCCCTCCGTCCTCCGTTCTCGCTCCGAGTTAAAAGTAATCCTCCTCCTCACACGTTCGCTCCCACACTCTTTCCCTTCTCCCCCCGACCATCCCTCTCCTCAGATACAATGGAGGCCAAAATCTACGCCCCCGCCACGGCGCCCCTCACATCTTCAGAAAAGCTCGTCACTCTTGAGCTCCAAGATGGCGTGGTCTACCAAGGCTATAGCTTTGGTGCCCCCAAGAGCGTCGCCGGCGAGCTGGTGTTCCAGACCGGCATGGTCGGATATCCCGAGTCGGTGACAGACCCATCCTACCGTGGCCAGATCCTGGTGATCACCTTCCCACTTGTCGGCAACTATGGCGTCCCCTCGAGGGAAACAATGTGCGAGCTCCTGAAAGATCTGCCAGCACACTTTGAAAGCCACCAGATCCACATCGCCGGTCTCGTCGTGGCCACTTATGCAGGCGAGAATTATTCACACTACCTCGCGACCTCGAGCCTGGGCGCCTGGCTCAAGGAAGAGGGCATCCCCGCCATTTACGGCGTTGACACCAGAGCGCTCACGAAGCGCATCCGCGAAGAGGGCAGCATGCTTGGTCGCATGTTGTTGCAGAAAGACAGCCTCGCTGACTTGACGGTCCTTAGCAAGGCTGGTCAGGACTGGAGGCCATACTTTGAACAGGTCGAATGGGTTGATCCCAACAAGAAGAATCTCGTAGCAGAGGGTGAGTTTAGAAGAGGCCTTAAGTCAGACTCATGCTCACCATCTTTTAGTTTCCATCAAGAAGCCCAAGCTGTACAGCCCACCAGCGGCTTCAGTCCTCAAGCACTCGACCGGGCGACCGATTCGTATCCTCTGTATCGATGTCGGTGGGAAGTACAACCAGCTCAGATGCTTCCTCAAGCGTGGTGTTGAGATTCTCGTCTGCCCCTGGGACTATGACTTCTCCAAGGAAGAGTACGATGGCTTGTTCATCTCGAACGGTCCTGGTGATCCCGCTATGATGAAGGATACTGTGAAGCACATCTCTACCGCCCTTTCCGAGAACAAGACTCCCATCTTTGGCATCTGCTTGGGACATCAGCTTCTGGCTCGCGCTTCCGGCGCGCAGACAGTCAAGTTGAAGTTCGGTAACCGTGGTCAGAACATCCCCTGCACGAGCATGGTGACTGGCAAATGCCACATCACTTCTCAGAACCACGGTTTTGCTGTTGACGCTGCCACTCTGCCCACTGGCTGGCAAGAGCTCTTCGTCAATGCCAACGACGGTAGCAACGAGGGTATCATGAACGTCGACAAGCCTCACTTCAGCGTTCAATTCCACCCCGAGAGCACCGCCGGTCCTCGCGACACAGAGTTCCTTTTTGATGTCTTCATCCAAACCGTCGTCAAGGCTTCTGAGGATAGCAGTGTGCTCCAAAAGCCCGTTCAATTCCCCGGCGGTACCGTGGAGGAGAACAACAAGCTCAACCCCCGCGTTTCCGTCAAGAAGGTCCTTGTTCTTGGCAGCGGTGGTCTGAGTATTGGCCAGGCCGGCGAGTTCGATTACTCCGGCAGTCAGGCCATCAAGGCTCTGAAGGAGGAAGGCATCTACACCGTCCTTATCAACCCCAACATCGCCACCATTCAGACATCCAAGGGTCTTGCGGATAAGGTCTATTTCCTTCCCGTCAATGCCGAGTTTGTTCGCAAGGTCATAATTCACGAGAAGCCTGATGCTATTTACTGCACCTTTGGTGGTCAGACCGCTCTGTCGGTTGGTATTCAGCTCAAGGATGAGTTTGAGGCTCTCGGTGTAAAGGTCTTGGGTACCCCCATTGACACCATCATCACCACCGAGGATCGTGAGCTCTTTGCTCGCAGCATGGAGTCCATTGGCGAGAAGTGTGCCAAGTCTGCCTCGGCCAACAACCTCGAGGAGGCCATGCACGTCGTCAAGGATATTGGCTTCCCCGTCATTGTTCGTGCGGCCTACGCTCTCGGTGGTCTTGGCAGTGGTTTTGCCAACGATGAAGAGGAGCTTCGCGAGCTGTGCAGCAAGGCCTTTGCTGCCAGTCCTCAGGTTCTCATCGAGCGCAGTATGAAGGGGTGGAAGGAGGTCGAGTACGAGGTCGTCAGAGATTGCCAAGACAACTGCATCACTGTCTGCAACATGGAAAATTTCGATCCTCTTGGTATTCACACTGGTGATTCCATCGTCGTGGCTCCTTCTCAGACCCTCTCGGACGAGGATTACAACATGCTTCGTACTACTGCTGTCAACGTCATTCGTCACCTTGGTGTTGTCGGCGAGTGCAACATCCAATACGCCTTGAACCCCTTCTCCAAGGAGTATTGCATTATTGAGGTCAACGCCAGATTGTCGAGATCCTCGGCTCTTGCCTCCAAGGCTACCGGCTACCCCCTTGCTTTCATCGCGGCCAAGTTGGGTCTCGGCATTCCTCTCAAGGACATCAAGAACTCGGTCACCAAGGTCACCTGTGCCTGCTTTGAGCCCTCTCTGGACTACGTCGTGGTCAAGATGCCTCGTTGGGACTTGAAGAAGTTCAACCGTGTCTCCTCCCAGCTCGGTTCTTCCATGAAGAGTGTTGGTGAAGTCATGAGCATTGGTAGAACGTTTGAGGAAGCTATCCAGAAGGCCATTCGCTCCATCGACTTCCACAACCTTGGCTTCAACAAGACGGAGAGTGCTCTCATTTCTCTCGACGATGAGTTGCAGACTCCCTCTGACCAGCGGTTGTTTGCCATTGCCAACGCCATGTACAATGGCTACTCAGTGCACCGCATCTGGCAGCTCACCCAGATTGACAAGTGGTTCCTCGACCGTCTCATGGGCTTGATCGACTACGCCAAGCACCTCGAGGGTCTCAAGGGCAAGTCTGTCAACCCTGAGGCCCTTCGTCACGCCAAGCAGCTGGGCTTTTGCGATCGCCAGATTGCCGACTTTGTTGGGTCCTCTGAGCTGTTGGTTCGTGACCTTCGCACCAAGTCTGGCATCACTCCTTTTGTGAAGCAAATCGACACTGTTGCAGCCGAGTTCCCTGCCTACACCAACTACCTCTACACCACCTATAATGCCAGTGAGCATGACATCACGTTCAATGACCAGGGTGTCATGGTGCTCGGTTCGGGTGTGTACCGCATCGGATCCTCTGTCGAGTTCGACTGGTGCTCAGTCAGGGCGATTCGCACACTTATGGAGTCGGGCATCAAGACCATCATGGCGAATTGTAAGTATTACGGTTTCTCTCGCTCCTTCCTTCCTTCCTCCCTTCCTCCCTCAACTTCACACACCTCCGTTCCTTCCTCAATTTCACATCCCCCCACTCCACTCCCGTTCCTTCCTCAACTTTATATCCCCCCCTTCCTTCCTTCCTTAACTTCACATCCCCCGGCCCCACATCCACCAGGCCCCACATCTCTGCTCATGTTGACTTCGGACTTTCACGCCCCCCTATTTTGCCCATCTATTTTGACACATTCACACATTCACACACTCTTGCAAGGCGTTAATACTAACGAAACAAAAATTCAGCAAATCCCGAGACCGTCAGCACTGATTTCGACGAGGCCGACAGACTTTATTTCGAGGCCACCACCATGGAGACTGTTCTTGACATCTATGAAGTTGAGAACTCCCAGGGTGTATTGGGCGCTATGGGTGGCCAGGGTCCCAACAACATTGCCCTGCCCCTTTTCAGAGCCGGTGTCAAGATCCTCGGTACCTCTCCTGAGATGATCGACTCTGCTGAGAACCGGTACAAGTTCTCCCGCATGCTTGACCGCATCGGTGTCGATCAGCCTACCTGGAAGGAACTCACGAGCTTCGAGGAGGCCAAGGCCTTCTGCAACAAGGTCACCTACCCAGTGCTCGTTCGCCCCTCGTATGTTCTTTCCGGAGCTGCCATGAACACCGTCTACTCCGAAGGTGATTTGGAGTCCTACTTGAAGCAGGCCACCGCTGTCTCTCCTGAGCACCCTGTGGTTATCACCAAGTACATCGAGAACGCCAAGGAGATTGAGATGGACGCCGTGGCCAAGGATGGCAAGGTTGTGGGACATTTCATCTCTGAGCACGTTGAGAATGCCGGTGTTCACTCTGGCGATGCCACTCTGGTTCTCCCGCCTCAGGACCTTGAGCCCACCACTATCCAGCGCATTGAAGATGCCACCCGCAAGATTGGTGATGCTCTTAACATCACCGGTCCCTTCAACATTCAGTTCATCGCCAAGGATAACGACATCAAGGTTATCGAGTGCAATGTCCGCGCATCTCGCTCGTTCCCCTTCGTCTCCAAGGTCATGGGTGTGGATCTCATCGAGATGGCTACCAAGGCTATCATGGATGTTCCTTTTGAGGAGTACCCCAAGGTCGACCGCATCGTCGATTCGGTTGCCGTCAAGGTTCCTCAGTTCAGTTTCTCGCGCTTGTCTGGCGCTGATCCTGTTTTGGGCGTCGAGATGGCTTCAACTGGTGAGGTCGCTTGCTTCGGCTCCGACAAGTATGAGGCTTACTTGAAGGCTCTCATGTCTACTGGCTTCAAGATCCCCAAGAAGAATATTCTGTTGTCTCTGGGCTCTTACAATGACAAGCTCGAACTCCTTCCCTCTGTCAAGAAGCTTGAGGCATTGGGCTTCACTCTCTTCGCGACGGCAGGTACCTCCGATTTCTTGGCCTCTCATGGTGTCAGGGCGCAATACCTCGAGGTCCTAAGCAAATCAGAGGCTCAAAAATCCGAGTACTCGCTGGTCGACCATCTGTCCACCAACAAGATTGACATGTACATCAACTTGCCATCCAGCAACAGATACAGACGCCCGGCCAGCTACGTGAGCAAGGGCTACCTCACCCGTCGTTTGGCTGTTGACTATCAGATTCCCTTGGTCACCAACGTCAAGAACGCCAAGATTTTGATTGAAGCCCTTGCCAGGCATTTCGAGCTCAATGTCGGTATTACTGATTTCCAGACCAGCCACCGCACTGTTCAGCTGCCTGGTTTGGTCAACATTGCGGCCTTTGTTCCGGGTCTGGTTGTTAGGGACAGCGGCGATCTCCAGAGCGTCACTAAGGCTTCGATCGCGGCTGGTTTCAGCATGATTCGCGTCATGCCCCTTGGCGAGGGTGAGGGCAACTTCATCACAGACGCCAAGTCTCTCAAGATTGCTCAGCACAACGGCAAGCGTGGCGGTTACTGCGACTACAACTTCTCGGTCACAGCTACCTCGGTCAATGCGGACCAAATCAGCCTTCTTGCTGGTGAGGTTGGATCTCTCTTCATCCCTTTCAACCACATGTCTGGCAAGAACATTAGCAAGGTTGCTGCCGTCCAGGCACACTTTGAGGCCTGGCCCACCCACAAGCCCATCATCACCGATGCGCGCACCACCGACCTGGCCTCCATCTTGCTGCTTGCCAGCCTTCAGAGCCGCCGCATCCACGTCACCGCTGTCACCACCAAGGACGACATCAAACTTGTTGCACTCTGCAAGAAGAAGGGTCTGAATGTCACTTGCGATGTCAGCGTCTATGCTCTTTACCTGTCACAAGATAACTACCCTGATTGCAGCTTCCTGCCCACTGCCAGGGATCAAGCTGCTTTGTGGCATAACCTTGCCACCATCGACGTTTTCTCCATTGGCAGCCTGCCCTACCAGCTCGCCCAGAAGTTGGGCAAGCCAGCGGATGCCGCTGTTGGTATCGCCGATGCCCTTCCCCTCCTCTTAACTTCGGTTGTCGAGGGCAAACTCACGGTTGATGACATCATGACGCGCCTTCATGACAGGCCCAAGGAGATTTTCGAGCTTCACGATCAGGTTGGCACCTCTCTGGAGGTTGAGATTGGCCGCTCTTACACCGTTCCTGAGACTGGTCCTTGGTCTCCCTTTGCCGGCAAGGTTTTGAAGGGTACTGTTCAGCGTGTGACCTTCCAGGACCAGGTTGCATGCCTCGATGGCATTGCCGTAGAGGGCTCTCCCCAGGGCAAGGACATGTCTACTCATGGAGCCATGCCTGCCATCGCTACCATTGCTTCTCCTGCCCTAAAGCCACTAGGCGCACTAGGCCAGGCCTTGTCCCCAATTCCAGACTCCGCGCGCCTCCCGGGTTCGCCCGCCCGTGGTCCTTATACCGACAAGTTGCAGCAGCTGCTTTCTGTGCCTACCGCATTCAAGAGATCCCACGTCCTCTCCGTGACGAACTACACTCGCCAGGACCTGCACCACCTCTTCGATGTTGCGCAGGAGATCCGCAACCGGGTGGATCGCCAAGGTGTCCTCGACGTTCTTCGCGGACGTCTCCTGGCCACTCTCTTCTATGAGCCGTCTACCCGCACCTCTGCCTCATTCGATGCCGCTATGCAACGTCTCGGTGGCCGTACCATTGCGATCACCACCTCGGCCTCGTCAGTTCAGAAGGGCGAGACTCTGCAAGACACCCTCAGGACTCTTGCCTGCTACGGAGACGCGGTTGTCCTTCGCCACCCCGACGAGAAGAGCGTTGACGCTGCCAGAAAGTTCAGCCCCGTTCCCGTCATCAACGGTGGCAACGGCAGCAAGGAGCACCCCACTCAGGCCTTCCTCGATCTCTTCACCATCCGTGAGGAGTTTGGCTCTATGAAGGACCTCGCCATCACCTTTGTCGGTGATCTCTTGCACGGAAGACCCGTTCACTCTTTGGTGTACCTCCTCCGTCACTACCGCGCCAACAACGTCAAGGTCAACCTGGTTTCACCTGCGTCCCTCGCCTTGCCCGAGGACATCCGCAAGGAGCTCGTGGATGCCGGTCAACTCATCTTTGAGAGCGAGAACTTGACCCCTGAGATCTTGGCCTCAACCGATGTGCTCTATGTCACTCGGGTGCAGAAGGAGCGCTTCGAGGACCTGGCTGAGTATGACAGAGTTAAGAACTCTTACCGTATCGACCAGAGCATCCTCCGCAATGCTAAACCCGCCATGCGCGTGATGCACCCTCTGCCCAGAAACGAGGAGGTTGCTGAGGAGGTTGACTTTGACCAGAGAGCTGCTTACTTCAGACAGGTAAGCCCTTCCCTTTTTTCCTTATCTCGAATCAACACTAACCCACGACAACAGATGAAGCACGGCCTCTACTGCCGCATGGCTTTGCTTGCTCTTGTTCTTGCTTAGGCGAGAGATGCTCATGATCATGATGATCTGGATGACACGTGCTTTACTTTCTTTTTTCAAAATTTATATTATATGGGACACGGAAAAATGGATACGGATGGGGAAAAATGGGAGGCTATGTCTTTTCTGGATTTGCGATGATTTGACACCAGGTATCTATGGTAGATAGAGCCTAGACCTAAGGATTCCCCTGGGCCCCGGAATACTTCTTTTTGCTCGTAGTCTTTCTTTTTCTTTTTGTCTTTTGATGACACATCTCATGATGCATGTTTTTGGATAAAAGTGATACCCCTTTACATTTGGGCGGCGTTGGGTATATGTTTTGTGCACTTGGGTTGCATGTATGGGCGTAGGTGCGTTTGGTTTCGGGTTTCGGGGTGTTTATTTGGTTGTATTTATACGTTTTGTATGTGTATATAGTTTTATACAGAGTTGCAATTTACCTTGGCGTTGTCTCAATCTATTGTGCTTTTGTCATGTCCATTGCCAGTCCTGGGAATTTGATGCCGAAGCAACTTGCCTTACAAGCCTTCACATCTTATGTCTCCATGGGGAACAGTATGCAACCCAGCAAAGTCTCGAAAGTGGAAGCCTCAGAATGTGTGTTCTGTTCTATCAAGACGTCCTGGACGACAAAACTGACACTGTGGAGTGGAAATAACGTGTTGAAAGATAGTTGATATACCCTGGAAGATAGTTACCAGGCCTTAGAAGATAGTTAATAGGCCTTAGAAGATAGTTAATAGGCCTTAGAAGATAGTTAATAGGCCTCAAAATGTGTTTAAAACACCTTTAAAGATAGTTAATAGGCCTTGAAATATATTAAAAATACTTTAATAGATAGTTAATAGGCCTTAAAAGATAGTCGAAAGGCTTTGAAAGATAGTTGATAGGCTTTAAAAGATAGTTATCAGGCCTTAAAGCATACCTTGAAGGTATTTAAAGATAGTCACTGGGCCTTAAAAGATAGTTATTAGGCCTTTAAATATACTTTGAAGGCATTAAAAGATAGTGATGAACCTGATTAAGATAGTTTATAAACCTTTTCTATTATATCAAAGGTGTGATCCTAGCTTGCAGTGCCAGTTTCTTTTCTCCTTGACATGTACTTAGCTAAGGTATGCCACAAGTGTTGTTCTCAAAGTCATCGTCTGTCTCATCACTGACAGCGTCCGACATTGTCAATGTCATTTGATCTTATTTGTTTATTTTTCTTTTACATCGATGGGACCTAATTGTGTAAAAGCAATAAATTCCAACGCCATTATCCTTGTCCTAGTCCTCAGTCTTGACACATGTTTGTGTCAATTGTGATTTTTCTGTGTTTTTTTATGAAAGTTGTCATGAAGATAGGTGATTAAGGTATTGATTGGTACAACAACAACAATAACAGTTCTCTTCTAAATGCCGCCGCCACTTCTATCCACCGTCACAAAGAGGTCCCCGTTCTTTTTGCGGGCCGATTCGTTCTCTCTTGCGCGGGAGGAGGAGAGCTGCTGGACGGTGACGGCTGTGAGGGTTAGGGCTAGGGTTGCGGCTGCTAGGCGGGGGTGGCGGCTATTGGTGGCTGTTAGTTAAATGCCAAGGGACCTCGGTAGATGATGATGTGAAGAAAAAAAAAGAGTGGAAATAGTGTGGGTGGTGGATTTGGTGGGCAGTTGTTGAGAGTGAGGATTTTGGGAGAGGTTCATGAATTGAATGGGCATGAGGTGAGGTGATGTCTGGTTGTTGTTGACTTCCGAATCGGGGGTTGTCAAGTTATGAGATAAGATAAGATTTTGTGTGGAACGTACCTCAAGCCACGCTTCATAGCTGGAGAAGAGGTAGCGGTGGTGGCAGTGGCAGCTGGACGGACGGGAGTGCTGGAGACCATTGTGATGATGTGGAAATAGATTTGTAGCTATCACGGGTGTTGAGGTGGAAGGCGGTGAGGACGGGGAATAATGCGATTATGACGGAATAGTACGAAATATGAGGTTAAGACAACGACAACAAAGGTTCTGTATATTTTCTTGCTTGCAAATGCTTCTCGATGGAATAAAGTAAACAATGAGGTATCACCAAGAAGTTTTACAAGTAGGAGAGAAAAGAAGAAACAGGCAAAACAAACCCCCCTAGATCTTTATTTTTCTTTTCTTTTCAACGTTCGAGGCCCCGGCCTATTCATCCCTAGGGGAGGGGGGCGACAGTGGCACGCGACCACTCACCTGCATTGCATGAAGCTAGTTAGTGGTTCCTTATTCGTGCTTGCCCCGCGATAAGATTGGCAGGGGGAAGCTCAAGGTTAGGTAAAAGAGCTTGGCTGGTGGGTGGTGGCGCACTGTACACATCAGCGTGTTTACTTTGGTGTCACAGCACTGTGTTTTGGGGGAGGTGGTTAGGTTTTGGTGGTTGGGTGCGGGGCGTGGGGATGATGATGGCATGACATGACTCGGAGGTTGCCGAGCGGTTCTCAGCTTCTGGGTTGGGGAATTTTTGGAGGTGCGGGTGTTGAAGATGTTGCTTCTGGCGGGAATGTCTCAGATATGCGGGGAGGGTGACACTGCTGATAAGGAAAGCTGCTTTAGGTTAAGGGGATTGGATGGATAGAAGAGAGGGAGATGGGATTGTTTGAGTCTGACGTTATGCTCGGGAGTTAAGGTGATAATCGGCGGGAGGTTTAAGGTTTGGATGGTGTAGCCGTTGGCTTGATGGTTGGATTGACAGGTTGTCAGCGACAGCGGGTGTCAAGGTGCTAATTGGTTGTGACTCATGGCTTTATTTAGTGGGAAGTATTAACATGATTAGATGACAAGACTTGGGTTCTCGAGCACCTCGTTTCTTCAAAAACCGTCAGTTTTGTTCAGGCTGTCTTGATCAAAAATAATGGCTGATGGTTGAGGCATCGAGACGCGGAGACAATGGCTGTCAAACGAAGCATATAGCACGCAATCCCATTGGCTGAATGAAGCCGATGTGGAGAGGCCTACAACAAGCCTCGTCAATGATGAGGAGGCTAGGTACATAATGTGCTCAACACCGTACCTATGGTTTCCAGGCGTCAATGGTAAGTAAAAGAGTCCCATTATGACTATGGCAGATCAGCAGCCGCAAAGTCCGTTTGATGTTGCATCAACTGACGAGTTGGGACCAACAGGTCAGGGCTTGATAGGGCTGCTGTTGGAGGCTGTGTTGCATCTAGCTGCAGCTTCCCATCGTTCTGACGAATCCAACGAGATGGACTTTCTATCTCTGTTGGTGGTGAACATGTACAAATATGACTGGCAACGGCCCCGGCTGCTGCCTGATTGAGGCACCCGCTTTTCTCGAGCCTCGACGACGGCCAGGCCGCGAATAGCCTTGCCACGTGCACTTGAGGACAGCTTCTCATCCAATCTTTGGGGCCGTCTTCATTGTTTTGCTCTCTTGCTCTCCATTGAGGACATGGCGGGGTAGCTTCCAGTTGATATCGAAGCTTGCGACAAACTTAATCCCTTCAACAAGCCACCAAACTGTCGAAAGAATTTTACGATTCCGTCCAACATTTCCATTCTTCAATTGTGCGCAAAACCATCGCAGAAGGTGTTTGCCCACGCAATTGGCTCTTTGCTTGACCTGAGAATTAGCTTTGCGTCTACAAACGATCATCATGGAACAGCAGCCCATCGAGAACTGGGCGAGGACTCCTAGTCCCCTTGCCGGGGCGTCGACAAACGAAGCTGCACCCATGGACGTTGAATTCGAACCACCAAGACCAACAGATGACCCCGAAACCACGAGTCCACGCGGATCTGAGCCGCATCCAGCAATTCGAAATGCCATGCAGCAAAACTTCATGGATATCGTGGCTACCAGACTTCACAGAAATCCGGCCAAAGGCAAAGACACCTCCGTCCTAGCCTTCATCATCTTTCCCAAGGACCACACCGGGACAGCTTGCGATGGCAGCAGATGGGGGAATGTTCAGATACGGATGAGCTACGACACGCTCATGGGTCTCAATTCATCCAAGATCAACAGCATGCTCAGACCTCGAGCTCAGGAGCGGTTTCGTCGTCGACTTGCTACAGAGTTTGGCATGCATGAGCTGCCGGATAGTGTCAAATACGTCCTGGATTTCACTCCCCCGGTCGAGGGAGCTGAGCTTGCAGACCTCACCGCGAAACTTTGGCTGCCTAGGATTGTCAAATTGTGGTTTCTCGCTGGTCACTACTCACCCGATCCCATCGTTGCGAATCCTTACGATACTCATAGTCCAAGCCGACCAATGGCAGACTCGGCTGTCGGTGCCATCATGGCGATGGGCCACGATGATATTTGCAAAAGCTACAGTTGTATGTATGGCCTGCCTCAAATTGAGGGTATTTACTCACCTATTCTAGGCCTTACCGATGCTTCTTTATGGCAGGTGGACAACGGTTGTCAGGGGATTGTTCCCGATGACGATGGTTTCGTGATAGGGCATATTCCGCCCTGGCGAAAAGTCGAGGATTACTGCCCCATACGGCACCGTGTTTCCATCCTGCGCGTTCTTCAGGCGATCAACGGAAAGGATCTGATGCTGAATTCGGCAGTGAGAATGTGGACTGTCGCTCAAGTGGCGATTTATCTCGAGGTGCCACAGGTTGTAGTAAGTAACTCACAAGTCCACATAGTCGCTAATTGACGACGGATTTACTAACTTCACTTGACAGGTCGACCCCGTCATGCAGTGGCTGAGTGCACCCCCGAACACAAAGTTCACTGAGATATGCCCCGAAAAAGCCTTTGAGCTCGCCCACGCGCTGAAAATCCCCAGCATTCTAACCGCTGCCTTCAAGATTCTTGTCAGTGAAACCGCCGTTGACTATGCCTCGACAGTTCGGTCGCCTCGTCTTCCAAAGGAAAGCTGGGTTGGACGTCCCCGAGATGACTACGGCGATTTTCCTTCTGATCCCGTCGAGTACGCCGCGCGGGCATTTCTGGAGAGAATAACGGCCACGTTTAGGACCCTCAAGTCTGATACGGTTTTCGACTCATTTCCCGTTCGGATCTCCGAGTGGGAGCGGCTCATGGCGATGAGAGATATCGTTGATCGCTCCGGTTATCCTGAACTCCAGGATGTATACAGCAAGCTGACGAGGGCATTGGTGAACACCTTTCACTGGGCCGTGGACCGCATTCACCTCGCTGACAGGAGCGACTACGGCATTCATGGCTGCGACGGAAAGTTGGTAGAGCTTACGGAAGCTCAGCGGCGGCATTACCTTCCGTCGAAGAATCATCTGCCCCTACCGATGGCTTATTCGAAGCTGGTCAGGTCACAGCAAGTACTCACGCCTTTTTTCTGGAAAGCGATGCGGGAGAAGGCGAATTCGTATGTCCAGGAGGCTGCTTCGGTGTTTGGAGCCGAACAGGTGCAGCAAACAACGAGAAAGTTCAACAGAGACATCACGGAGGTGTATGATCCTCAAGCCCGGGCGATGTTGGAGCAGATGTCTGTTACAGGCCGTGGCGGCCGTAGCGCGTTTGACCTGGCCAAGTTCCACAACGAGCTTGAGTATGCGATCAGGGCGCTGACGGATCGGATACTGAAGCATTACGATGGGGTTTTGTTTCCGTTTTTTCTCTCGGACCATTTGCTGCTGAATCTGGAGGATAATGAGCTGAAGTACTTGCCGATTTGGGCGGATGGGCTGGATGATGGGTCGGGGGGTGTTTTTCAGGAGGTTATTCCCGAGGCGGAGATGGGGCCGAGTGAGCCGGGGCCGGGGTACCATACGGGGTATACGGTTGCGGGGACGGATACGGATATGGGCGCGAGTACGGTGGGGGGGTACGCGGCTACGGTGGTGAGCAAGTCGGATTTGGGGCTGGGTGGGTTGGAGTTGGACGATGCTACTGTTGCGAGGAGCGTGAGTGTGCAGCAGACGGGGGAAGGGAGGAGTGAATGGGGTGGGATTATTTCGAGGAATATGAGGAGGGTGGTGGCGGTGCCGAGTGAGATGATGAGCGAGGATCGGTTTACGGAGGAGGGTGATGGGGAGTGGGATGAGGCGATGTATCAGAGGCCGGAGGGGCATCAGGCTGTGGGGCAGGCGCTGGAGAGGTATGTGGAGGAGGAGGGGGGGAGTTCTGTTGACGATGTCATGAGCCTTGATGATGACGACGAGGAGGATGATGGGACGTCGACGTTGGATGGGTTTGAAGATATGGATGACATCAACTTTAGCCTCTGATTTGGTATCTTGAAGGGTATATGTAGGGAACTGTAACTGGGAAGGATCGATATGGAGGTGGGATAGAGGACGACCAAATAGGGAGATAGTACTTCTCTTGTGTTTTCTTTCTTCTGTTTTTCTTTTAGCCAGGAATGGTGTATCTAGGTACAGGCAATAAGGTGTTGTTATTCTCAAGCACGGCGTCAGGGGGTACACTGGGTTGTCTACACACAAGGAGTGGGATATGTCAGCTTTGATGTCAAAAGAAATTTATAAATATAAACAGTAAAATATTCATCCGGGCTTCATTCTAGCTTTAATCGTAGGTACTGTGAGTATTGCCTATATTTGAAGACCTATATACTCATTTCAAATGTGAATACAAGAGTGAACAAGTTTCAAAATGGCCCCTCGGTGTCTTTAACCATCAGTGGTATACCTGTTGGCCCTCTTCGTTGGCACCGTGTGGGTGAGGATATCACCCCGGAATTCCAAAATGGCCAGCAGCGCAATGTCCTCGCCAACGAGACCGCACACCAAGAGGATATTGATCGAATACAGCCAAAGGTGTTAGAAGCTCCAGATGACACTTGTTCGTGATGGCATGTGAGCAATGTGACAATCACGAATTTATATGTTATGCATAAGGCACACTATGGGTATCTGTACACCACCCTTTCCCTGCCATACAATATCACCGTATGTACATTTCTTTACCATTCCGCTTAACCGCGATTAAGCGTATTCCCGCTCCCCCTCGGGTTCTCCTCGACAAACTCATCCCACGCTCTCGCTTTATACATCTCCTGCTCAGCCTTTTCATAGTTATCCTCATCCGGCTCTGGAACCTGTCCGCTCTTCTCGCCTCCACCCTCAATAATCCCGCCTCTCCTCCGTTCCTCCTCGAGGTACTCGTCGATTGACATTGTTGGAAGATTATGACTCGGCCTGAAGACGCCCTTTGCTATGTCTTGCCTATTAGCCAAGAGAGTAAACGGCTGTAGTGGTTTTCCTTGCTGAGATAAGATTGGCCCTCCTCTGCCAGACCCTAGCGCACGGTTCATGATGTCGAGCCTGTCGCTGTAGCTGTCATTGCCCTTCCCGCGGTGGCGCAAGTCATCTTCGGCTTGTTGCTGGTTTTGCTGAGGGGTAGGAGGAGTGGGAGGCGCCATGGAAAGGATCTCCATTTCTCGGTTTAGCGAGTCGAGGGAGTTGAAGGTGAGGTGGACCCGGTAGGCTAGGTTGGCGAGGTGAACTTCTCTCACTACCTCCTCGTCACCTGCGCCTGATGGGATATCCTCATCTTCTGAGGCGCCGTATTCTGGCCGGGCGCGGAGGTATTCTAGTTTTTGGCGAAGAGATTTTTCTGTTTGGAAATTCGCGATTTTGGCATTACGGCGAACTGTTGGGTCGTTGGAGTTGGCTGTGGAAAAGGTAGTTGGAGAGGAGGTGTATGTCTCGAGGAGTTTGCTGGACGGGGTCGAGAGTAGTGAATAAGAGTCTAAGAGGTGAAGGAAGCGCTCGTAGAAGTCGCGCGCGGAGGTCAGTATGCGTTTGCGCTCGGGGAGAGATGGGGTGGGCAGCTTTTGCGAGAGCTCGGCAAGGTGGTAGTTGATCAGGAGGAGCGGGAGGTCAGAGGTGGAAAGATCTTCGAGAGACTCGTTGGGAGAGAAGAGGGAGAGGTGTGATATTAGACGGAGAGACTCTTGGTAGTTCTTGATGGCGGAGGAGATGGCATCGGTGTATTCTTGAGAGTTGGGGGTGAAGGGCTGGGTTTCCAGAGCGATACGCTGGGATTCGGCGTCTGCGAAAACCGCTTTGAGGGAACGCGGTTCGCCATCCATGATTTCTTTCTCTGCGCTTTCGGAGGTTGAAAAGTCGTTCGAAGGTTTCTTGAAAACTTCCTAAATGCTCAGTTCTTTTATTGTTGTCTTTGGTCTAGGCCCGCTCGACGTGGAGGGGCACCTTGAGAAAGGCTGGCAGGGGTCACTGAGTTGGAATGCCCCACTTTGGAACCTCCTCACAGCGCGTTTGATCTTATCGTTATCTAATCTAATCAATCAGTGGCATGTCGTCGTTGAGGGGCAGTCTACTGAAGTACACACTTGAGAGCACTTGACGTCGTGGGACTTGTAAATGGCTCGGGAGAGTGCTTCTGAAGCAGCTACACTTGCTCAGCTGATCCTCTCATGAGCATCATGAGCATTGACTAACAGATCCGTCATGTGCGCAGCAGCTGCCTCGATCGGTAAGTGGGGCGATTGTCGGCACAATGGCGACCTTCTTCACCCATCGACTAGCTTCTTCGGTGATGCATCAGACCATCAGCCTTTCCACGCCCGGCTTGTGTGAGGGTACGAAGAGCGTTCTGCTTATATGATCCCCCATGCGCATCAGGCCGCGCTGCTTGCCCTCCTTCTCCCAGTTTGCAAGAGGAACACGTTTGGTCAGTTCAAGCCACTTCAAAATGGCGCTTTATCCTAAGCAAGCCGACAAGCTCATCTGTAAGCAGTACTCTAACGTCTCTGCCTCTGCATAAATTCATGGCTAATATTCATACAGTTGCTCCCGCGGGCACACCCGGACCAGTTGTGTCTGGGCTTACAATGCCCCCCGGGCAGGCCGCTCAATTTCTTAAAGCTGAGAAACAGGGTGGTCTCAAGCGGACTGAAATCGACCCGGAAAGCCCGATTAGCCAGTTTCATTCATGGTTCCAGCAGGCCTCCCTTCCAGAGACTGGTGTTTCTCACCCGGAGACATGCACGTTTTCTACTGCGCAACTCCCGTCAGGCCGAGTCTCCTCCCGTGTGGTCTACATGAAGGAGCTTGATCCTAAGGGATTTGTTATCTACAGCAATTTCGGAACTAGCGGTAAGGCGAGAGACTTGTTTGGCACCGCAGACGGCAAGAGCACGGGGAATCCATGGGCCTCACTCGTGTTTTGGTGGGAGCCATTGGAAAGGCAGGTCAGAGTCGAGGGACGAGTGGAGAGGCTTGCCCCAGAGGAGAGCCAGATCTACTTTGATACCAGAGCAAGAGGCAGTCGTATCGGTGCGTGGGCTAGTCAGCAGAGCGCAGTGTTGAAGCCTGATGAGAGCAAGGAGGGAGACGATGGGCGGTCACAGCTGGAGAACTGGGTTCAGGAGGCAGAAAAGAAGTTTGAGGGAGCTGACCATATTCCTGTTCCGCCATACTGGGGAGGACTGAGGATCATTCCAGAGCGCGTTGAGTTCTGGCAGGGGAGACAGAGCCGGTTACATGACCGGTTTGTCTATGACCTCGTTGAAGGTGAGGATGGTACCAAGAAGTGGCAGTTAGAAAGGCTGAGCCCTTGAGGTGCAAGGCCAACTGTTACTTCATCAAACTCTTCTGCTTGCCGTTATCTGCGGCCAAGGCTCGCTATTGGCCAAACGCGATGTTTGTTGCTCTGCGTGGATGCCTGCGGATGGTTGCAGACCACGGCTGAAAACGATATCTCACTTGCTTTTTACAGAGTTTTCTCGGTCAGCCGACTTTTTCAATTTTCCATAATCTCTGCTCCAGGCAGTTGCGACTCTTCAAGCGCACCCGCTCCTGCCATTCCCTGTTAGGAGAAATTCCCTCCTCTTGCCTTTTCTGCCTCCACAGTCTTTTCACCCCATAAATATCTGCCAACTCTCCAGACTCTCAGCGGAACCTCTTGCAAACAGCATCTCCTACCAATCTCTACCACCTATCACCCCCCTCCAAAATGCCTCCCGGTGCGCTGCTGTCGCCGTCGGAAACCCTAGCCGAGGGTGACCTGCTCAGCCTCGATAACTCGACTCCAGACGATACTAGTCAAGCCTCCCCAGGCGCCGACACTGACACAGAGCATGGCGATGGTGATGATGGAGGCAAGCAATGGGAGCTCAATGCCCCGCAAAAGCCACGCAAGATGTCCGAGAAGAAGCGGGCAGACAACGCAACCTTCGACATCTGGCTCGAGGAGAACCAGCAGAACCTCTCGAAAGGGACTGGAAAATTGGTTATGGACGAGGAACGGTCTGCCAACTGGTTGATGCGCGAGTTCGAGAACCAAAAGATCATCACCAACCCACGAGACTACCAACTGGAGCTGTTCGAGCGAGCAAAGACGCAGAACACAATCGCCGTTCTGGACACCGGTTTGTTCTATTTCATGACATGTCTTTTGATATCAGCTAATCTCTGTACAAGGATCCGGTAAAACGCTCATTGCCGCCTTACTTCTCAGATGGACGATACAGAATGAGCTCGAGAACAGATCACAAGGCCACCCGAAGCGCATCGCATTCTTTCTGGTGGACAAGGTGGCCCTCGTCTTTCAGCAGCATGCAGTCCTTACGTGCAATCTAGACTACTCGGTAGCCAAGTTTTGCGGCCAAATGATCGATCGAGCGTCGTCGGAATTCTGGAAGGAAACGTTCGAGGAGAACATGGCCATCGTCTGCACTTCAGAGATTCTATACCAGTGCCTCCATCATTCTTATATCCGGATGGACCAGATCAATCTCCTGATATTTGATGAGTGCCACCACACCAAGAAGAATCATCCCTATGCTCGCATCATCAAAGATTTCTACATTGAGAATGAGGAAAAAGAAACACGGCCGCGTATTTTGGGTATGACTGCCTCTCCTGTCGACGCACAGATTGATCCAAGACTGGCTGCCGCAGAGCTTGAGGGTTTGCTTCACAGCCAAATCGCAACCGTCGCTGACCCGACGATCATCCAACACACTATTAGTAAGCCGAAAGAGGAGATCATTCTGGAATACGACAGGAGACCTCGGGAATGGACAACCGTTCTTCATCAGTCTATCGAGGCCCTGGTTGGTAAACATAACCATTTTGCCAAGGCTCTCGTTTTCACCTCACAGGCAACAGCCGACCTCGGTCCTTGGTGCGCGGATCGATATTGGCAGCTCTTTTTCAAACAGGAGGACATCGCCAAGCTCGAAACTCAAGCGGAGAGAAGTCTACTGCGTCATGGGGCCTTCAGTCAGCTCATGGATCTCGACAAAAATAGGGTCCGAGAAGCCCATGAGCTTGTGAAAAATCATGAGTTCGAACAGCCCAGGTTGGATAAGAGTCTCTTCTCTTCGAAGGTTCTTGAGCTCTGGAAAGTTCTTCACGATCAATTCAGCAGCCAGGATCTGATGAGACGCTGCATCGTGTTCGTGAAGCAAAGAAACACGGCCAACATGCTAGTTGACCTCCTAAAGCAACCAGAACTCAGAATTCCAGGTCTTGAGCCAGGGATTTTGATCGGGGGCGGCAGAAATGATTCAAGTTGGGATAGCTCCACGACCAGCTACCGCGACCAGGTCTTGACCATCATCAAATTCAAAAAAGGAGAGCTCAACTGCATATTTGCCACATCAGTAGCGGAAGAGGGCCTTGATATTCCTGATTGCAACATTATTATCAGGTTCGACCTGTATGACACCTTGATTCAGTACATTCAATCTCGTGGTCGTGCTCGTCAAGAAAAGTCAATCTACATCCACATGATTGAGAAGGGAAACTACGAGCAGAGGCAGAAGATTCACCAGCTTAAACAGAGCGAAGAAGCACTCAGAAAATTCTGTGAGGCGATGCCGGACACGCGAAAGTTGACGGGAAACAACTTCAAGATGGACTACTTCTTGAGAAAGGAGAAGGATCAACCACAGTACACCGTTCCTGAGACGGGAGCAAAGCTGAACTACAAGCAGAGTCTGATCTGCCTTGCCAACTTTGTCTCATCGCTTCCGCATCCTCCGGAAACCAATCTTACCCCGGAATACACTGTCAATACCATAGAAGGCGGATTCCAGTGTGAGGTTATCCTGCCAGCTGCATCTCCAGTTAGATCTGCAATCGGAAAGGTGCATGGGAGCAAGGCAGTAGCCAAGTGCTCAGCGGCATTTGAGATGTGTCTCCAACTTCTTCAGGGCAACTATCTGGACCTTCACCTTCGGCCGATCTTTACCAAGCAGCTCCCCGCCATGCGAAACGCCCGTCTTGCAATCAGTTCCAAAAAGAAGGAAGAGTATGGCATGCGCCTGAAGCCCGAGGTTTGGTCAGCTCTTGGTGAACCCACTGAGCTCTTTGTCATGGCCTTGACTTTGGCAAATCCAGAAGCACTTGGCAGGCCATCATTACCACTCCTGTTGCTCACCCGACGACGTCTTCCTCAGGTTGCTTCGTTTCCCATCTATTTCGGGAAGTCCCGTTCATCAGTCGTCAACTGTGTCTTAGCTAGCGAACCCATACAGGTCGGCGAGGCGAGGCTAAATAGCTTAACCGCTTTCACCTTGTCGATTTTCAGGGATGTGTTCAGCAAGGAATACGAAGCAAAGTTCTCAGACCTCCCCTACTTCCTGGCCCCAACTTGCAGAGAGCACATATTCGACTTTTCTGCTGTGTCATCAAACGAACTTATCGACTGGGATACTGTCAAGTACGTTCAGGAAAATGATATCATCCCTTACAAATTTGACGAACCAGACGAGTTCTTTGAGAACAAATATGTCTGGGATCCCTGGGACGGTGCACGCAAGTTCTACATTCGCGGGCGCCGTCATGACATGAAGCCTACGGACCCCGTCCCTGAAGGCATTGTTGCCCCTAGCCACAGAGCATGGAGGACAACATGTGGCACCCACGACATTCTGAACTACAGCAACAGTCTGTGGTCCAAGTCTAGAGCCAAGTTCAACATCAGGGGGGATCAGGCAGTGGTGGATGCTGAATTGTTGTCTGTGCAGCGCAACTTGCTGGATGACAGTGTTAGGGATGAAGACTTGGAGTCAAAGCCATGCTTCTTGATTCTGGAGCCATTGAAGATATCACCAGTAAGTTTGGCATCCCTGAAGTTGAGGATCGCGATCCTAATAGTTACCAGCTTCCGGTGGAGCTTGTGGCCATGGCCTACAACTTTCCCGCCATTATTCACCGTCTCGATTCGAATCTTGTTGCTTTGGACGCATGTAACATGCTGGGTTTGAGCATCCGCCCGGATTTGGCACTGGAAGCATTCACCAAAGATAGTGACAATACCGATGAGCATGACGCCGAGCAGATCAACTTTCAGCGTGGCATGGGCAACAACTACGAGAGATTAGAGTTCTTGGGTGATGCTTTCCTCAAGATGGCTACCACTATTGCCATCTACACTTTGATCCCCGACAAGGATGAGTTTGAGTACCATGTTGAGCGCATGGTCTTGATCTGCAACCGGAATTTGTTCAACAATGCCCTGGAGGTCAAACTTGAAGAGTACATCCGTTCGATGGCCTTCAATCGCCGCACATGGTACCCGGAGGGCTTGACCCTCAAGCGTGGCAAGCGGAAAGACATCAGAAAGAAGCATGTCCTAGCCGACAAATCGATTGCTGATGTCTGCGAGGCCATCATTGGCGCAGCCTACCTCACTGCTCAAGAAGCAGGCAATTTCGACATGGCCATCCAAGCCGTAACGAAAATGGTCAACGACAAGAACCACAGGATGAAGACTTGGTCTGACTACTACGCTGCGTACAAGAAACCTGCGTGGCAGATCATGCCCACCAACAGCGTGCAGGAGGACATGGTCGAGAAGTTCCACAAGCGTATGGGATACAGGTTCCAGTACCCCCGTTTGTTGAGGAGTGCCTTCCAACATCCGACGTACCCGACCTCATGGGAGAAACTTCCCAGTTACCAACGTCTGGAATTTCTCGGCGACGCTTTGCTTGATATGGCGTGTATTGACCATTTGTTTCATCGGTTCCCGGGGGCTGACCCCCAATGGCTGACCGAGCACAAGATGGCGATGGTGTCGAACCAGTTCTTGGGCTGCCTCGCTGTCCACATCGGCTTCCACCGATCTCTGCAACACAATTCGCCAGCAGTTCAGTCCGAAATTGCGGCCTATGTCACCGAGATAGAAGAAGCCCTCGCCGCAGCCAAAGCTGCTGCCGTGGTGGAAGGCAAGACCGAAGAAGACTTTGCAAGGAACTTCTGGGTCGATTGCTCCCGCCCTCCCAAGTGCCTCCCGGATACAATTGAAGCTTACGTTGGTGCTGTATTTGTGGACTCCTCCTACAACTACCAGACGGTCCAGGACTTTTTTGACCAGCACATCAAGTTCTGGTTCGAGGACATGAGGCTCTATGATACATTCGCCAACAAGCATCCGGTCACATTCTTGGGTCATGAGATGCAGCATCGCTTTCATTGTCAGGAGTGGAGGCTACTGACGCGAGAGATCACGGTGGAGGACGATGAGGAGGGTGGGTTGATGGGGGAGAAGCAAGTGGTTTGCGCGGTGCGAGTGCACGGGCAGACGTTGGCACATTCGGTATCTCAGAGCGCGAGGTACGCCAAGATTGGGGCTGCGAAGAAGGCGCTGAGGGAGTTGGAGGGCATGGAGCAGGCAGAGTTTCAGAGGAGAGTCGGGTGTGATTGTGCCATCAAGGCGGAGGAGAAATTGGAGGGCAAGGAAAAGGAGGGTAAGAAGGGGGAAGAGGTGGAGATTGAGGTGCATGGAAGCGCTATTTAAGGGACAAAAAAGGGTTGGCGATAGCGATGAAATCTGATCTGTGGTTTTGGAGGGGGTGAGATAAGCGGGATCTGATGGGAGCGAGCAGACATTAGACAAAAAGCAGCGTAGCAAAGCAATAGTAGACTTACCCAGTGACGCAACCTCAGCAGCAGACCGATCATGATGAAATGGATAGGCAAACGCTCTTAAGGGTGCTCCTACCACATAATCCGGGAGCCATGAGCTCACTGGTGAGGCGATATTGGGTTTACTGTCAAAGGGCGGTTCAGTTGAGAGGTCAGAAGACCCAGTTCAAGAGCGTCAATCCAACAGTCAAAGAGATACTATCGAAAGTTGTGGCTCCGCAGGGGGTTGAGGAAGCGGCATATCCCTTCTGTGATTGCTCCGGAGGGATGGGTTGCGCGTCATGAGAACTCCGCCTAGAGCATCATCTGAAGAGTAGGAGAGCCACCGGTAAGACAGTGACAAAGACTTGCGGCCGACCTGGGTAGTCCCGCCGACTCGTGAAGCTGTTCTCAACCGTATATATACTTGCCTTTCTATCCTCCTTGGCCGTCCTCCTTTTTCACCACCAAACTCGACAACAACCAACAACTACACAAACCCACAACTCTGACACAATGCTGTCCATTCCCTCCATCCTCGCCGGCGTACTGGCCCTTGCCAGCGTGAGTTCTCTATCACAGATGAATCATAACATCTAGCGCACCCGGTTAACATGTGCTACAGGTCGTCCACAGCGCTCCCGCCTCTCTCGACGCCGAGCCCAACTCCGTCTCGGGCTACGCCATGGTCCCCATCTCCTGGAACCTCCCCGTCAAGCTCGACGACCCCACCGGCGCCACCGTCACCGTGACCGGCACCATCGAGGAGGCCATCGCCCAGATGGAAGCCAGCTACCCCGGCTGGAACGCCACCTTCCAGGCCCAGCTGCCCCCTATCCCAGCCGACGATGGTGATGGTGCGAGCTTGGTCTCAACCGCTGGTCTTGAGGACCCCGCGAAATACGACTGCAACGTGGACTACAAGAAAGCAACCACCCTCACTATCGTATGGGGTATCAATTACCTGCGCGGTGTCCCTGGCACGGCCAAGAACGGTCCAGGCCCGAATAACTGCGGGCGTGTCAGCTGTTCGTGGAACTCGGCAATCTACTGGTGCAATGATGTGAGTGTTTTTGGTGGTTTATTGTGACCCTTGGCCGGGCTGGCCATTTGAAATACGTTTCTAGCTATCTAATGCAGTGGATTTAGAATGACGACGATAAAGAGCTACAGTGGAATGACATTGCGGATGCCGCGTCAGCTACGAAGAACAAGTGCAAGTATAACCGGGGTCACGACGTCAAGGGGCGTGGGAGTATGAAGGAGAACTGGAATGTTCTTATTCGGGGGGATGACTGCTGATTTTACAGCCTTATTATTCGCGGTTTTCTGGGGCGTGGTTGGTGGGAGATTTATTTGGGAAGCCGTAGTAGGAGTTGATCTCGCGCGCTGGTCTGTGACCGAATATACCGAGTGTTGAGCTCTATCCCTTGGATATTTATGATGATATATGCGACAGGACTGAAATGCTGGTTCACGATGATCCCAATGCTAATACGCCCAGGTTTAGACACAGTAAACCTCCGCTGTTAAGTTTGTACAGACCCCAAGAATTTGTGTTGAAGATACAAG
This sequence comes from Triangularia verruculosa, assembly GCA_033296885.1. Taxonomy (NCBI): domain Eukaryota; kingdom Fungi; phylum Ascomycota; class Sordariomycetes; order Sordariales; family Podosporaceae; genus Triangularia; species Triangularia verruculosa. The sequence continues at coordinate 91,236 of MU863967.1, read as the reverse complement.
TTTCTTTCCATTCCCACCTGTCCAAAACTCACTTGAATGTCCACCGGACCCGACCTCGCCCTTTCCTTTGCTAGCGTCGGTCGAAAGTATATCAACCTCCTTCCCACCGATAGCAATCACATACGACCATATCCAGCTGAAAACTCGGGATCCCGTCCGCTCTCCCCTAGATAAGCAGCTGAGAGCTGAACTAGTACTCAAGTGGGTGACCATTGGGGAATCCTCAGTGTTGTATGTTTTTTTCCACTTTTTCAGACCCCACACTTGACTCCATCACCAAAGTCTTGGCATTCGCCCCCTTTTTTACCCCTGACCGCATCATTCAAGCACAAAAGGTCTGGATCAACGAATAGCATATTAATTAGACTGTCTCGTTCACAGTTTTCTTTAGATAGTTTCCACAGAATATATTCCGATACCGACAGATCTTGTTCATCACGAGAGGTTCCAGTGGTCGGGAATTTGACCTCGTCGAAGCACGGAATTGGCGCTGATGAGTTTGCCTGTTTGATCAAACATTGGTTGTCTTGGTGGATTATTCACGGAACAATAAGCTTGGTGTCTTTTCAAAGGCAATGGTAATACGAGTTCCCATGAAGAAGACCCATCCCAGTTTTGTGTCGACGCCTATCTAAGCAAGCGCCCCTCCAGGCGAGAGATACAGCTGGGCTCAGCCCAGGCCAAATAGAAAATATCCTTTTCACCCCCAATCGTTAAAATGCCGCATTGGTATCCTCCTAGCAGCAGGTACCGCATAGACCCGCAAACGATCAGCACGGATCACCATGAACAACGACCTCCCAGCCATTAGCGTAGTCAGCACGCCCCTTCATCCAACCCGCCTTCTCCTTGCCATCGCACTGGGGGATCATGTCGCTTGTAGCGAGAGCGAGAGCCCACCATGGAACAGTCTTGAAATTCTTGGACTGTAATTAACGATATTGCCAAGTGTCAGTCGTCAGGAAGTTACATTTGACGGAGTTGTAGAGGACGTGGATACATACGGTATTGCACCAGGAGATGGCGGCATTGTACGAGCAGCTGACACGACCGCACTTGCCCGGATCGTTCTGGGCGTCGCCAGGAAGTGCGTTAAGGTAACTGATGCCCTGAGTGATGTAATAGGTCTTGGCAAGGCCATCTCCTACGATGGAGCAGTCGTACGTTGGGTCAGTGGCCAACTCGGCATAAGTGCTCTGGGCATGAGCGCTCGGGGCCTGGGCCATGAAGATGTCGGTCCAGCCGGGATGGTCGGCCTCCATCTGCGCCACGGCGTGCTGGATGGTGCCGGTGATGTTAACGGTGGCACTGTTTTTGTCGGCAGGGTTGATGGGCATGCTGAAGGTGGCGTCGGGCACGTTTTCGGGGAGCTCAAAGGCTTGGGCGCAAAGACCAACGAGAGCCAGAGCGCTGGCAGCGATGGTAGTGGCGGAGATCTTCATTTTGTGGTGTGTTTAGAGTGTTGCCTTGGTTAGAATCGAGTTCTTGGTGAGGACGGCTGTAGTCTTTTTGTTGTCTAAAGAAGAGGGGGAGAGGGAAATAGCCAGCGGATAGCTCGAGTACCTTATGTATTAGTCCCTGACGCCCACAAAGGTTCAATCATGAGCATGAACGGAAGGCCATTTCCAGCTGTCTTGAAACCAGCTTGTTGGAAGGAACTGTTGGGACTGAGAGGACACAGTTCCGCTTCTGACCGCGTGCCCGGGTGTCATGCTCCGCCTGCGGGCGTATGTAGGTAAATTCAGTCTGATCGATCTTGGGGAGCTGATCATACCACAAAGAGACTTGAAGCGGTTGTTGCCAAAGGTGGATGGTCTACTCTGCCCTTTCTTGACTGCCCGTGTGTTCCTGACAGAGAAGGAGCAGGACTGGGCCGGGTCATTTTCGGAATCCGTCTTGATCGCTCGCTTCTTGAGCATCCTGAGCATCTTCAGCATTTCAAGGTCCGACACCCATTTTGACAAAACTATCATGCGCTCGCTTCAATTGAGAGATATCAAACGGAGCAGAGAATACATGGTTTAGACTGATCGCTTCCAAATCAGTATCCCTATCCTAGACAGTTCTCACATCATGCCATGACCCATTATGAAAGAAATCTCAGAAACCTTACCCAACTTCGTCGCTATGCCCACCCTACTTTATGCCCCCTGATCAACTCTCACAATTCTAATCAGAGCACAAGACCACGGTTGCCACAAGCGCAACTAAGGCCAAGACTACATTTTCCTTCTCCCTCTTTTTCTTCTTTGACTTCCTCCGTTCCTCCTCTTCCCGCAGCTGCTCATCCTCCTCCCACCTTCTCCCCCTGTCATCGTACATGCCCCTATCCCGATGCCCGCCCCTCCAATGACCCTTCTCACCTGGATGAGGAACGGTGTACTCTTCTACACTATCCCGATCATCATCACTTTCGTAGTAATTCCGCGCCCTAGTTACTGTGGTGTGGTGGTGGTGCTGGCGTGGGTGGTGATCTGATGGTAATGGCCGATGGAGAACAACAGCTTGGCTCTCATCGTACGTGGGTGGGGGAGAGGCATTTGAGCAGCAGCAGGTTGATGATGGGCAGGATGAGCATGCAGAAAGGGAAGGGGACGGTGAGCGCCGGCGGGGGTGGTCATGGTGGCGGTATGAAGACCGCCGGCGGGGGTGGTGGTCGCGATATTCGCGGTCGTAGTCCCGCTCATATCGCCGCCGGGGCCGGGGCTGGGAGGAGGATGAGTCTGAGTAATTGGATCCAGGCATTCTTTCTGTTGTGATGTGAGATGGCGATCTCACGATAATAATAAATAAATGCCGGATGAGTGAAGCGAGATGCTTTTGAGTCGATCAGGATTCTTGAAGGTGTAAAAGGAAGGATTCGAAACGGAAGATGTAGTTGGCAGTCCCAGCCAGTCATAGGCTTGGTTAGACAAGCAAGGAAACCCGAAGATCGCCACTCAATTCAACTTCACCGAAACCGAGGTTGAGACCTTCACAAGAGAGGTGGTATTCAAGCAGGCAGAGTGAGGCTCAGTCATACAACTCACAAAGTGCAGAAACTCCGCACACAACGCATACTCACTCTTTTCATTTCCCCGTGTTACTCACCTCCATCTGGTTTGGCTGACTGGCACTTCTCCCTCATAGCCAAGAAGGTGAAACCAACAAGCTCCGACTGGCGGGAGGCACCCAGAGCCTCGCTGTCTTCAATTGGCTGCAATGCCCCACGCCGCCCGGGGAAGGAGAGAGCGATGCGGCTCAGTGATTGTGCAGCAAGCAGCCCAGCCTCCAGTCCACCTATCCAAGGTGGACAGGCGGAAAGTAAGGCAGGCAGCCACACTCCCCTCGCTCCTCCTCCCCTTCCCATCCCAACAAAAACGACACTTTGTTGCCTGACTGCCTTGTGAGGCCGCCAGGAAGTTTCCGCAACTCTCACTCACCAAACCGGAATGTGGGCGGGAAGGTGACGTATGCCTGTTCCAACGTCTCTGACCCCTGCTGCCCGCCGCTGGGTAGGGTTCATCACCGTTGACCGGCAGTTGAGACGATCACCGTTATGGAAATAACGACGGGGTTTTCAGGTCCAGGGCCCTGGTTGTCCATCATTTTTGTCTTGGGGGCCGGCGGCTCACAACACACATGCGGTGTCAGGCCCGATTAAACTCATCAGCGAGACACCTGACTGCAAGAACAAGGTCCCGGTCTTCGGGTCCTCACCGCATCTCTCATGCTGCTTTCCGCCCCGCCCCGCCCGACCACCACCGCCATGCTGCCCTCCGGAGTGGGCTGGTTTTGTCTTGCTCTGTCGCCCAAACCGCCCAAAAAAAATATTCAAGTCCAGTTTCTCTCTCTCGAAAAAAGAGAGGCGGTGTCGAAGCGGAGCATTGGGTTTTTTTTTTTTTTTTCGCTTTGTGGGCTTTTTTGGATTGCGCGGAGAGATCGGGCCTTGGCCCCAGCCCGTCAACCATAACCATTACCCCTCCATCCCACTTGGGCTCTTTTTCTCTCCCTCTCTCTGCCGCGTCCCTCTCCCGCCCCCTCTCCGAATGGCACGCACGTTCGGTGGTGGTGATGTGGTGGTGGAGTATCACAACAGCGTTCACAACAACAGCCCTCCTAATTTTATCATGTCATCCTGCATGATCAGGGCCTGACTTGCCTGCCTGAACTGACGGCTCCTCGTTCTTCTCTTCAGGTCACCCCACTAATATGTGCGCGATCGAAAAGAAATATCGCAGCATTCCGATGAGACAGACATCAACCTAATGTAGTGGATGGCATATGTCTCGCAAACTTACCTCTCACGTCTACCTACATCCTCACGAGGATATGTAGACAACCGACCTATTTGAGTCCGGTCAGAAAACGGTAGCGTACATCTCGCACGTGGGTAGATCTCGAGACAGGATGCACAAGACAAATGCTGTATTAGGGGGGGAATATCACCAAGATCCAGTGATCCGGTTACACAAAGACACTGCCTCCGCCCTCCGGCCCCGCAACGGACGACGGAATGGACGGACGGCGGCGGCGCGTAAGGAGGTATGTGTGTGTGTGTCTGTGTATCGGCTACCTGCTGCATCAAACACAACCATCATAAGGTACTTTCCACCGCGTTTAAACCTCAACCAATTGTGACTGGACCACATTCCTGCATGTCTCTTTTTAAACATCTTGGGGGGGGCCCCGGCAGTTACAATGTGATCAACGTCTATTCATTGACCGCACCACGTTAGGCCGTGCCTCCGGCCTGCTGCCGTGGGACGTATCGTGTTTAGAAAAAAAGGCAAGGTAGACTGCTGCATCGTCGTCCGAGAAGATCAGAGACATCAAAAGACACGACACAAACACACACACAAGACGATTTGGACTTGGGGCTTGGCCAGATCGTGTAAGTGTGATATGTGTCGTTGGTGGTGCCACTGCACCAAACCGGAATAAGTCATGACCCCAGATGCCGTGAAGGTCTAGATCTTTGCCCCAAACTTTTGAATTTGAGTCCAAAAAAAATCCAAAAAAAAAAAAACGGAGCTTCTCTGCTTGTTAGCTTCTCTTCTTGTTCCCTGTAGGTACTTGCAAGATGGAACCGGTGACCCCGTGACCATCTCCAGGGAGTCCCCCCATCACCATCTCGGATACCGGAGTTATCCTCTCGTATTAGCGGTGCTTGTCACGATCTCTCTCTCTCTTTTTTTCTTCACCCTCATGACTTTTGTTGTTCAAGGTACTCTTGAAGCCTGGTCACCTCAGCCAGCCGACCCGGCCGGGGAAACCATCCGCCCCATCTTTCGCCGGATTTTCTGCGTGTATGTTGCTGTTGCAGGTAGTCCCTAATACAGGCTTCAACTTGTCCCTCATCCATGTTTGTCCAGCGGCTCTGCAGATACCCGCGAAAATGCTCGCAAGCTCGTCATTTTTATTTTCTTTCTTTCAGCCCCCAAATTTGCCCCCACCCCCCCCCCCTCCCTCCCCCTTGGTGGAGAAAAGACGACCAAAAAACCGGAGTCTGTGCGGCTGGCTGGGACCAGAAAGAAGGAGTTTTTCCAGAAGAGTCTTGGGTTGTGGTTGTTTGTTTGTTGAGAAGGAAGAACATGGGGTTCGTTTAGAGTTGTCAAGTCTCAGGTCATAATTTTAACACTGGACGAGGCGGGTGGAGTAAATTTGCCACGGAGCTCCCGGTGCTTTTTCTTCTTCTTTTTTTTTCAGCCCTCTTCTTTTTGTAGTCCGGGGTTATCCCCATTCTTTGCCATATTCTTTTTTTATTCCAAAAAAGAAAAGAGAGAAGGGAAAAAAAAAAACGGGTTTGACATCTCGGCAGTTGTTGCTCGGGCTGAAGTGGTGGGTGGGTGGGTAGGTGGTCTGATGACAACAGAGCAACCAAACAAGTCTAAAGAAATTTGTCGTTGTGGTAATTAGGTTTGAATTCTTCACTTCTTGTCTACCTAGGGAGACATATTTCGTGGAGTAGAATGCATAATGCAGGCGTTCTCAAAACAGAGAAGCCCGCATGATCGGACTGGGAAGCACCCAAACGAGAGGGAACGGACCAATTGTTTTGCGCTGCATATGCTGTGTGCCTTGATTATATTTTGTTTTATAGAAAGCCGATTATGTCAATGTCGATGGTTCCACCGGTTTGGAACAGATTTTGTCGCCGTCCGCGCGTGTGTGCCATGTGCAAAGCAAAAAGACTGTTGAGCCAACAGGAAATGCTCTCTCTTGACTGGTCCAAAAAAAAAAAAAAAAACGATCGGTTACATTGATTGGACTTGTAACCTTATGGGCAGGCGGCTGGCCACGCGCTGCTTGGCAGGGGATCTGCCATGTGGTTTTTATTTTCTGCTGGGAGAAATGACTGGTTGGGGTTTGGTGTGTCGTTGTTGGTTGGCGGGAGGCGTGGAGGGGATGGGAGGGTTGCCTGGCGAGAGGCACAGTTTTGCTCTGCCGCCTTTACCCCTGCTTTTCTCGATGGACATGGACGGGATGAGTGAAGTTCCTGATGGAAAAGATGTGGTGAGAGTCTTATTAATTTGTGAGTAGTATGAGTACTTAGTGAGATGTGGTTGGTTGGTGTGTGGTCTCGAAGGAGCAAGTGTCTCACGTTGACGGCGCTAGGATTGAATTCCTTGGATGCCAAAGTAAATAGTGCTGCTACGACGAGGTGATGATGGATGGTAGTGTAGCCTTGTCGTCGTCAATTGTTGCGGACCCCCCCTGGTTGCACGTGGCAGCCGGGTGCGCAGGCCAGGTGCGGCTGCGGGGGTTGTCGCGCGACGAGTTATCACTTTCCTGCGGTTACTGCCCGTCCAGGTCGTTTTCTCCTCAGGTCTGGCTCCACTCAGGCGGCCAAGCCTGAGGGTTGCGCGCGAAAACCACGTGGCGCTAGTCCCACAGAAAGTACCGGTACATTGCGGCCGCTGTTCTGCTGTTTCTGTTCCTCTTGCCCAAAATTACAGGGAGCGACGCCCACTGAAGAAAACCCCTCCGTCTCCCCGCGCCGTGTCCACACCTGGGGGGGCAGCAATTGTCGCCGTCATCGACACCTAGGCCCGAAATGGTGTAATTCAAAGGCGAAGAGATCGGTTGTTGCATCGCATCATTTCGATTCCGAGAAGAAATGCTTCTTTGCCCATGGGGGTGACGATCTGCCAGCCTGGAAGTGGTTAGATTCAGGATGATTCCCTCCGGCTATCCTCGCCGAACGTTGTGGTGTTGTGCTAGGGTGTCCAGGTGGCTCAACCCAAAGGCTGGAGAGTTGCATCTCTGCTATTGCCGTTGCAAGCCCGTAGCCGCGCCAATTGAAGACGGCGACGATATAGTGGCCGGGAAGCCCATCCCGGAATGGGTATGGTGAGTGAGCATCAACCTGCATCATCAGCCCAGAGTGTGTGTTGATGAATCATGAAGCTCCCGTGAATCACCAGTCCCTGAGAAAGTTTTCTCTTTGAGCTCTTGCTGGCTTGGGCAAAGATCGTCGTCCAGCCTAGTGGTCTCCCGCGCGCTGGAATCTTGCAAATGGCGGTATGGACCGCTGGGCAAGGGTATCATGACCATTCAAAAGGCGAACATGGTCGCAATCACACCGATTTTCCAAATTCCGTGTGAATTCTCAGCTTCTGTCATTTCTTTTTTCTCGAGCCTTTGTGGTTTGTTGGTTTTCTTGCCTTGTCAGGAATTGACGGCTTTCCAGATTCGATCAACAGCATGCCGTGACCTCTGGCCGAAATTCCCCGCACAAATCTGACGTGCATACAACATGGCAACATGCACGGAGCCCTGGAAGAAAAAAACGTGGAATTTTTTCTCGTTGCTTTTTGGAAACGAAAACGGAGATCGGATGGCTGGGTGTGCGATGTGATTGTGCGAGAGGAGAACGCCACCGTCTATCGACAACCCGTTAACTGTACCGAGATGAGAAGATGGAGTCGTTAGGACACATCCACGACATCCCGCCGGAGCTGCTGATAACATTTCCCCTCACGTGGTGGTTTAGAGTGGATGCTGAGCAACCCGATCAACCGAGAGCCTCCACTGAGAGCTGTATCGGATCATGAGCCATTACAGCGATGGCCCTGGCGCTGAAGCTCCCACGTTCCTCTTGTCTACACCACTTCGGAGCGTCCGAAATTTCTTCCTCTTCTGCTCATTATCCCACTTTCAAAACTCGAAACTGACTATTACGTCACCTGAACTGCTTATCAGCAATTGACAGATCCAGGCCCGGAGCATTTACAGCGGAGTTAGCAGCGACATGGAAACCACACACATATAACCCTAGGTATATTTGCGCACGATAATAATCATGCGACTTATATATTGCAGGGAACCGAATGTCTTATAATCATAACAAGGGTATAGAAGGGGACTGCAAGGGTTAGACATGCGAAACATCGTCGCCGTTCACTTTCCCATCGCCCACTAAGGACTTGGTGGAATAAGCCCTACGGGACTATACCAGAACCTGGAGTTTTTCTCGCAAGCTATGCCCCAAATCAGAGTCCACGTGTTCTGCTTCAATCATCCGTCAAAACTTCTGTCAATGTTCTCTGAAACCTGCGATGGCGGAGCGAAGCTTTTTGGAACAAACCCCTAGAATTCCACATTCATGCGTTCCAAGCGGCCTCAACCCCGGCCACGGAATGTTTCTTCCAGAAAATGTGATATCAGAACAATAGTCAAGAAGCAGAGGACTGATACCCTAGTTTTTAGGGGACGTGGAGTCTGGAACCAGCCCGCAGATCAATCATGGCTTTCCTGTCTTCCAAGAATAGCTGTTTCCAAAACTGGCGATCACATATTCTGGCGTTGCACACAAGAGTCAGTCCAAAAGATCGGCAAGCGCTGACCGTGGTGCGCTGTTCACTGTTCACTGTTCGGATGCTTCGTTGTTGGGATGGTTCACAGTGATGAGATGATAGCTAGCTGGCGGTGGGGGGGCATCTGGGCCAGGGTCTGGCTGGCCCGGAGCAAGGCCATTGGCGGGTTCCCAAAGAGAGGAGGCGGTGGATGGATTACGAGAAGATTTGTCCATTTGTTGCGGTGCTGAAGATTGACCCTCAAATGTCCCTTTCCCACCGTCTGGGTCCACCCAGTGAGGGGTGCTTCTTGTTCCAAACGGGCTAGGCTGTGTATGATACCCCTGCAAGAGAGGAACCCTGCAAGCCATGTGCCCTGTTCGGCATAGCATTCGCTCCACCACATGGCTCCTGTGCTTCCCGCTCCTTGCTGCTCGCTCACTCGCTGCTCCGTCACCGCGGTCACCGCCCACAATTTCTCAAGCCACCGAGCCACCGCCCTGGAGGAAAAAACGGACAATCAAGCAGAATCCGCCACACGATCCGTCGGCGGTAACACTGGGAAGTGGCGGTAGACTTTGCCAAAAAATCAACGACAAAAACAATAGGATTGATTGGAGCGCACGTGTTCCACGCGACTGCAGCTCGCTTGGGTTGTTCATGCTGCAACACCGTTGATGATGTGAATGGGCCATCCGCATGGAGAGCGGTAAGAGCTGCTTGCTGCTGGGCTGCTGCCCGGGCTGCTTGTGACGAGAACAGAGGGCAGGCTGTCCCAGTTTTATACAGTACGTAGTGCACGTTCTTCAGCTTCAGTCAAAGGAGCCCGGCCGCTGACAGTTTCCGACCTAACCCAGCACCCAGCGGCTCCGTCCGGGGCTGGTGAGAGTCTGAAACACGGCCATGCGCTGGGATGTGAGCTTTAATTGATGTGCCGTATTACCTTGTTGGTCTGTTCCCGTTTCGTCAGCCATTTTTATAAGTGTCAATCAACACCATAGAATTCTACATGTATGTACTTTTGAGAAGGAAACTGTGAGTGGGCACCGTGTTCACGTCCGACGCCGAGCTGATTTCTTTGTTCTGTCTGGGGTGACGGCGTCCAAGTTTCGCTAGACGGCAAGCGGCAGAGGAGGCAGAGAGGGTACCTTGGCCTCTCTCGTGCTTGGCTGCTTGGGTACTGGTACATGACTTGGCGAGAGGTAGGTATTCCGCACTGCACCCACCTGGCCGTGGGCCAAGAGTCCATAGCCCACCCATGCACCCACGCTATTTTGTCTTGACCCCTCAAGCCCTCTTTTTATTTGAACCAGCCAGTCCCGCCGCGGCACGCACACCCTTCCCATAGAATATTCCACCGATTGCAATGCGTAGCTGCTAGGTAGTAGATGGCCGCGACGTCCAGCACAGCGACTACCGATTCAACAGACAAGCCTGAACCATTGAAAGACGACTCCTCGTCCAAGCTCAGCTTGTCCATCAGACCCCGCGACTCCAGTGTCGGTCCGTTGGCTACCCAAGTTCCAGCACCACCAGCCGCCGTGTCCACATCCACACCCACACCCACACCCACCACCACCTCGTCGGCATCCGCATCATCATCACCCACCGTCGCCCACCGCGCCCACCACTCCAGCAGCCCCTCCACCACTTCCTTGCGGGCTGCCGGCTTCTTTGGTTTTTTTGACAGAAGCCTCTCGGGCAAATCCGAGCCCAGAGTCCGTTCGCGCCAATCGCTCAGCCGTATTTCGACTGGCCCCGAGACTCTCGCCACTCTTGTTGCCGCCAGTGGCATCCAGTCCGGCCAGTCGAGTCCCGAAAGGCCCGCCCGCAGCGTCCGATCGGCATCGCAGTCGTATTTCACGGCTCCCGCCTCGTCGACTTCGGCCGGCAAGCAGCTGAGCCCCAGGAATCCCCCGTCTCAGCCCTACAGCGAAACAGACCCAACCAGACCCGAGCCGACCTTTGTCGGTCCATCAGATAACAAGATGCACCAAACATCCTCGCGCTTACTGCGCATGACAGACGATGACAGGCCGTTTACCAAAGTCAGTTTTTTGCCCCATGATATCTTTGTGTGTTTGCAGCCGTGGTTTTGGTGGTCCTAACTAGCAAGCGTAGGACTTCAAGGATCTGTTTGCGACACTGATTGTCAGCCTTCTGCCGCTGTCGGCTCATCGTGTACGCCTGACCAAGATTGAGCACACATTCCTGTCTGAAGATGCCATCAACAATCTCGGGTCGCTCAAATTCTCCCAGTCCAACCGGATGCCTGATCCCAAAGACCCCTCCAGGATTGTAACCACCACTACAACAACGACCTTCTCCATGGCCAAGGACATGGCCCGTTCGATCTGCCAAAGATTTCTAGAGGCGCGATTCATTGAGTCGGCAGATGGGAGGTACCAGCAAGTATACACCATGAAGGGTTCAGTGTGGCAGCTCACACCCAAGGGTATTTCTATTCTGGACCGATTCTGCTCGAGAAACGGCATTCAGCAGAAGCAGGTGGCCGAGTTGGTTGGTGCTGCGCTTCCACAGCTGGTATCACTGGAACGTGACGGACAAACCGACAAGCTGCTTACCGACCGGGGAACGATCGAGGTCATCTTCAGGAGATTTATTGGCGCTAATGGCCCCAACGTCAAGCCAAGCGTCAACTCCGCCGACTCGGACTCGTTGAGCGACTACAAGGATGGCCTTACTGGTGTCAAGATGGCTGCGGAGCGCAAGGTTGGCGGCAAGACATTCAAGGATACCTTTACCGGAAAGTCAGCGACGGATTGGTTGATGGACTGCTCGACCACGGTAGACCGCCGGGAAACCATCGAGATTGCTTCTCTGTTTGTAGAGTACGACCTTATGGAGGCCGTGCAACAAGATCGTTCTCACATGGCCCAATATCCCGCCCACAACCTTTTCCAACCGACAAAACACGCCATCTATCAGGTAACTGCCAAGGGTAGGGATCTCGTGAATGGTGCTTTGGCCAGGGGCCGGCAATCAGAAAGCGACGGACACAACGCTCGGAGTGGCATCGCCAAGGATTCCAACACACAACGGCTGGACAAAATCCTCAACGACCCTGCGCTCAGGTTGCTGTTCCGCGAGAACCTCCGTGAGACGCATTGCGAGGAGAACCTGTCTTTCTATATCGACGTGGACGAATTTGTGCGTCAGTGTAGGACGGCCATCAAGTCGGTGCAAAGGAGCCCTGCCAACGCCTCGTCTCTGGACGGTATCAAGGAGATCATGGCCCAGGCCTATGGCATCTACAACGCATTCCTAGCCCCCGGCTCTCCTTGCGAGCTCAATATTGACCACCAACTGCGTAACAATCTCGCTACCCGCATGACCAAGGCAGTTGGGCAGGATGTTGCCATGATTGACACGCTCCACGAGGTCACCGCTCTCTTTGAGGATGCCCAAAACGCCGTCTTCAAGCTGATGGCTAGCGTAAGTTTTTGTCTTTGCCTGCCGTTTAGGGACTGGGCTAACAATCTGAACAGGATTCTGTCCCCAAGTTTCTACGCAGCCCCAAGTATGAGCAAACCCTCAAGAACTACAACTTTGACCAGATCGGCGCCACCCACGGCCAACCCCGCGTACCAGAACGGAGCCAGAGCAGATCGAACCGGAAGTGACCACCATCCAACCGGCTCTCGTTGAGATCATTGCTGCCTCCACGGTCTCGACCGGATCAGATTAAGGACTAGCTCCTTGATGCGGTCGTACCACTGGCCGTCTGCCAGACAATACGACAATACTCTACCGTCGGATTGGATGCATGCGGGGATAAAAGCAGCAGTTCTTGGGAGACGGGACTGTCTTGCTTGATGAGTTTATCTCAAAACCTCCTGATGATAGAATATTTCTGTCTGACTAATACAAACATCATCCAATGTCTCTTTTTTCTTTGTTTGGTTCCTTGGGGATGTGTCGATCACGGAATCGGGGAAATTGGGGAAATATCAATCATGGCGTTTTCGTTTGTTACGTTTTGTTATGTCGGTTTATGGAGAATGATGGGTGGTCGGGCTGGTTGGTAGCATAGATTTGGGAGGGAGGGAAAGCTGATCATCGGCATTTACATATTATACCTCTTTTCTCACACACACCACGGACCTACACATACGACTATCTCCTCTGTTGTTTATTATCATTGCGAATTTTACCTGGCGGTTAGGAGGGCTGGAGGGGGACAATATAAGATTTATGATGGATGGGGGCGTTAAATCGGCGTGTTGGGTGGTGAAACAAATAAAACAGAGATTGATGGATGAAGAAAGTTCATAAAAGATGAAATGAGAACAAGTTTTGAACCAACTATTTGTTTCTGTGTTGTCTTTGTGAGAGTGAAGTAAACAAACTATGTCATGTATGGGTAAGGGGGGGCGTAGGGAGCTACGTAGGTAGGGAGGAATGCAATCACCCTTGGCGAGGCGTGTAGATGCCGTTTCAGCATCGTCGCTTCGGCTGGCATGTATCCCCGCATTTCACTCAAGAATCCGTTAGCATACCTTGCAGCCGGTATCTACTTTTGTTTTGATAGATTGGGGAGCTTATTGGTTGCGAGATGGAATTTGATGGACGGGCGGTGGTGGTGAGCCGGTGTGCTGGGACAATGTATGGTCGTTGCTGGGGCATTGGGGGATGGGGATCAGTCTACCGTAGGGATGGACAAGAAGAGAGTTATCGAAAGATAAAATGGGACAGTTTGCCCAGTCTTATCGGACTTTGTTTTTATCACCACTCACGTCGTATACACTCCTTCTTACTTCACGGCTTACAAGCTCAAACTGTATCGCACTCCCACCGTCATCAGTACAATCAAGATCAAGATCTAAACACATTCACACCTTTCACGAAACGAATACATCATCCAACATGCAGCTCCTCGCTCCAATCCTCCTTTTCACCGCCGCCTTGGCCAGTGCTACCACCGAGCAGCAGCCCTTCAGAAGACAGATTGGGTCCAACTCGACCCTCGTTACTGTCCAAGTAGCCGAGACTGGTGTAAGCAACAACAACATTAAGATAGCCCCTTGTTTACCTGAGTTGCCGTCCACTGACAACAGCATTACCAACCAGGTCCTCCGCGCCGGCTCCCCCTCCCCGACAGACCTCGGCTTGGGTTCCAACCGGTTCGCTGGCAACGGTGGGGGTGACTTCTTCCAGGTCTCGAGCGCGAGCTCGACCGTGGCGGGGATTCTGGGGGTGATTGGGGCTGTGGTTGGGGGTGCTATGCTCCTCTAGCCAGCTACCTGATTCTCTTTCATACATTTCAAGAGAGCTGGTTTCGCCTCCTCCCCCCCACCCCCCCTTTTTGCCCTGAACAAAACGGTCTCGTGGTTAGGTACGCATCCTATCTGAGATCTCAATGGCACGTTTCCTTTCCCCAAAGGTCCATGAGGCGAAATTCGAGCGGATTTAACTCCGCTGTCTTTTTCTCTCCGCAGACGGGAAAAAAGGGAAAAAAAGGGAAAGGATGACGGGCGGGCCGGGAACGGGCTCGCTTTTTTCGGAGTTACCTGGTTTCAGGGGAACTTTTGCAAGTTTGGTAGTAGCTGGTGTACATTTGGTGTGTGTGGCTTATTGTTCTTGTCTTGTCATGGCTTATCGGGGGTGTCTTTGTCCAAAGGTTCCCCAGCCGCCCGGTCTTGAGTACGGCCATTGTTCTACTGCTTCGGCGATGTCCGGTGAATGAAGGACTTCGGGCCGTCTTCTTTCTTTCTTTGGTTTGGTGGGTTTCGGCTGAGGTTTGGGGGTATCGGGTTTATCTTATCTCTTCTATAAGGGAGGGCTTTTGAGGCAAGGGTTACTACGTACGGTTGGAGTTTGGGTTGGGGTACCTTGGGTATGGATTGCGATTCGGGCACACACGTTTTGTATCACTGTTGGTTGGTTTAGGGAAGGTTCCTAGGAATTCATGTACTGTTATTCTTCATGTAGGAAACACTGGTTGTCTATGTGTCGAGGACCCTGCCCCTCGTGTGATCACAGGTGGTGCTGGTATCAGTGAAGAAGAGTTGCGCGGGCGCGTCTCGACCATTCTGGGTTCATGCTGAGTGTGTTCATGCAAGCGCTTCCTTCCTGAACTCGGTGTAGTTGATGCACGCTGCGTGTCCCACCAAAATGCCAGAATAATCTCGTCATCAATCTTGACATCAGCGGGATAGCAGCTAAATAGCGGGGGCACACAAACTGGGCTAGCGCCCCGGTCCATTACAAGGCCCACTATAAATTCTTATAGGCGAACCATTAAGTGCTGGCCAACGCGCTTGGCGCTGGGTGAGACGCGACTATCCGCCCTGGCTGGCCGAGCCCATCTCGTGAAAACCTGCAGCTCATCATCCAACCGCCTGCTTTCACTGTCTTATAGACTTCTTTTAATTTGTACTTTTAATAGTAAGCTGACCTTCCAGCTTTTCTTGTTTTCTGTCTCTTAGATTTCGTTTTCAATGTCACGTAATACCACCAATCCCGCTGCCCCTGCAGCACGCAAAAAGCGAGCGCGGTCTCAGAACGAAGATGAGCCAGATCTTTCATCAACAACAGTCGCAAAGAAAGCACGAGTATCAAAAGAATCACCAGTAGCAACAACAACAACAACAACAAACGGGACTAAAACCCGCGGGCGGCGCGCAGCACCCGCGCCTACATCTGCAGCCAGCAAACCAGTAGATATCCCCGACTCAGACGGCCAGCAATCACAACCTAGGTCTCTCGCCGCTTCGAAAAGAACACGTCAACCTCCAGTCAAGAAAAAGAGCAACATTTACGATTTTCCAGCTTCAGATGAAGATGAGTTGAGTTCAGCTGAGATAACCACTGCCACTACCGTCACGGCCACAAAGCGCAAGACGACCACCAAGTCTGTCACGTCGGCCCCTCGCGGCGGAAAGGAAAATTTGGAGGAGCCTCTAGTAGAGAAGAAACGACGCGGCCGGCCACCAAACAAGCAACGGACAGCCCCACCAATCACGGATGAACAGGGGGATGATGGTGTCCCCGCGAAGAAGAAGCCCTCGGCGGTTAAGAACTCAAAGAAAGCTGCTCTTCAAAATGGCAACGCAGACTCTGGGGTCGATTCCGACGCAACCAGCACCACAGTTACAAGTCTTGTACCAAAGTCTCGCAAGCCGAGAGCGGTGGCTAGTTTACGGGGTGGGGAGGCTCCGGCTCAGGTTCCAAAAGGGATACTAACCCCGAGAAAAGAAAAAGGAGCGGATGGAAAGAGAGGAAAGAAGAATGTTGTCTTTGCCGCGGAGGAGGGGACTGATAAGGAGGAAGAGAGTGAATCAGAGGGGGACACCACTCCAACCAAGAAGTCGACAGGCAAGCATAGGTTAGGGCCGGGTGGCGAGGAAGAACCCGAGGCTGAAGACGATGGCGAGGAGGAGGAGGAGGAGGAGGATAGCGACGATGAGGTTTGCGCTGTCTGTTCGAAACCGGACTCGAAGCGAGGAAACCAGATCCTATTCTGCGACAGCTGCGACATGGCGGTACACCAAAAGTGTTATGGTGTTGCGAAGATTCCCAGGGGAGATTGGTTCTGTAAGGACTGTACAGTGAAGAAAATGGCGGGGTTATTGAGCGTGGACGGAACGGCAAAGGACAGAGGGGCTTCGTTTCAGGACAAGAAGGCGACAGTCGTTGCGCCGGTCGCTGAGGAGCTGCCTGATATTCCCAACTTTGAAGAGCATCTGCGTATGGCGCAGAGGGTGCTGCTCGATCGGTGTGCTGGTAGAAGAAAGATCAAGCTTCGTGGACAGGATGAGGCTTATGACAAGACATTTCAGCTTGTTGAGCAGACGGTTGTTGCTGGAGAGGGTAATTCTATGCTGGTGATTGGTGCGCGAGGATGTGGAAAGACTACGCTGGTGGAGTCGGTTATCTCGGATGTGTCCAAGCAACACAAGGAAGAATTCCACGTTGTGAGGCTGAACGGGTTCATACACACTGATGATAAGCTTGCGTTGAGGGAGATTTGGCGCCAGCTAGGCAAGGAGATGGCTGTGGAGGATGACCTTGTGAACAAGGTAAGCATGGGCGTTGTTTTTGTTATTTGCTGATGAAGGAAATGCTGACTGCTACAGACGACCAATTATGCCGACACCATGGCCTCTCTCTTGGCTCTGCTTTCGCACCCGTCAGAGATTGCAGAGTCCCACGAGGGGGTGACGTCCAAATCGATTGTCTTTGTGATTGATGAGTTTGATCTTTTCGCAACACATGCCAGGCAAACGCTTCTCTACAATCTGTTCGATATCGCGCAGGCTCGAAAGGCGCCTATTGCGGTTGTTGGCCTGACGACAAGAATCGACGTGGTGGAGAGCCTAGAGAAGAGAGTCAAGAGTCGGTTTAGCCACAGATATGTCTACCTCTCGTTGCCAAAGAGCCTTCCTGCGTTCTGGGATGTATGCAGGCAAGGGCTGAGCATTGATGAGGAGGATATGGAGACTGAGGGCATCGATGCCGGATTGGAGGGTCATGAGGACTTTTGGAAGTGGTGGTACGATCGAGTTGACGTAAGTTGATACACAAGATGTGTGAATGCAGTTTGCATGTATTGACACCGAAACGCAGGGCCTCTACAACAAGGACCAAAGGTTCAAGGACCACCTTGAGTCATACTGGGCCAGCACCAAATCGGCCTCTGCCTTCTTGATCACATGCGTCCTACCGCTGGCTGGTCTTTCACCAACATCACCTTTTTTGAGGATACCAGCCCCTGGCACCGCTGTCTCTCTGGACCCACCAGACTCTAAACTGCATATGCTGGAGTCTCTCTCAGACCTAGACCTTTCGCTCCTGATTGCGGCAGCACGCTTAGACATTGTAGCACATACAGATACGGTGAACTTTGCGATGGCTTACGACGAGTACTCGTCGCTGATGAGCAAACAACGGGTACAGACAGCAAGCTCTGGCCTGCTCGTTCTCGGCGGCGGAACAAGAGTGTGGGGCCGGGGTATTGCAGGCATGGCGTGGGAGCGGCTGGTTGCGCTCGGATTGCTCGTACCGGCGGCTTCGGGCGGGAGGGGAACGGCTGGTCTGAGCGGTCTCGACTCCAAGATGTGGAAGCTGGACGTTGCGCTGGAGGAGATCCCGGCGGCGGTTAAACTCAATGCGGTTTTGGCGCGCTGGTGCAAGGAGATCTGAACATTCTCGACTTGCGACAAATACGAATTGTAATGGCGGCCATTGGTTCAAATAGAGGAGGGAAATATATATAGCTTCACAAATACAGTATGTCTTGCGAAAATCGCACATTACAGCCTGCTGGTTGCCGACGTTCCATGTGGCCACACGCAGGTACAGTACAGTACAGTAGCAGTTCGGGTGATGGGAAATCCGAGGAGCTGGGACCAAAGGTACGGGAGATAAGCTTTTGGGCGGACGCACCGTCTGAAACCCTGCAGGTGTAACGGTGGCACTGTTGGCTGGCTGCTTGCACTGCCGACCACGTTTTTGGGTCGGAGTGCATGGAGCAGGCAAAAAAGGGAAACAAAAAAAGCAGAAACAAAGGGCCCGGTCCGGCAGCGCCACAAGCCGATTGGGAGGGCAGGTACTTTCTGCTGCCTCCCCGAAACACAGCCGCCCATGACGTTTCGTTCAACATGGTCTGTCGGGTGCCCTGATACCACTCCCTACCCATATATCCTCCCTAAATATACCCGATCCTAGATATATCTTTTGTTGGCAACAGAAACAAACAAAATAGAGCTGTTTGGTTTCCGCAAAAGATCCAACACCCACAACTCCAGAATGTCGAAGCGAACAGTGTTTACGACGGTTACGCCACTGCCGCCGAATATCACCCGGGAGGTGGTGGTGGACTTTCTTCACGACCACGAGGAGATGATCGATTTGAACCCACTGGTCAAGGAGCGGCATCCGATTCCGCCGCCACCGCACGCAAGTCCTGATGAACTCAACTGCCAGTGGTTTTCCTTGACGGATAAGATCTCGTACTTGCCTGGCGGGTTGGTGACGGGGGATGTCACGTATACATGCGCCTTTCACGATCTTCCTGATGGGGTGCAGACACATTGCTATGCGCCGGCAGGGTTGAGTAGGTCTTCTCTTACTTGCTCACCAAAATAGCATCTAACAGTATATCTCTACAGCTATCCGCGATAAATGGTCTGTAGGCGGCAGCCTTCCCGGCGAGGTCCCGCAGCCCGGCGAACTCGGCCTCAACCTACCCCCTATCGGCCTCTACATCCGCGAGGATGTCAACATGAAATGCAACGTCTTCATGGCCGGTTTCGTGAAGAAGACACTCAAGAAATCTCACGCCGCGCTTGTTGATCGGCTGAAGATTAAGGCCGAAATCGCCAGCAACAAGCCCGGGAGTCAAGTTCGCAATTCAAGTAACGCGGATCAGATCCGGCTCAGCCAGATCCGCACACCTAGCTTCAGCCAGCACATGAGCACCTCTGCGCCGAACAGTCGTCCTAGTTCTGCTTCGTCTTCAGTGCACAGCGCGCAGTCCTCTCCGTCGTGCTACAGCGCCCAGACAAGTCCGCTGTGGTCTCGTACTCCTAGCAATCTGACCAGCCCACCGCAGTCCGTCAAGAGCCCAGCGGTTACGTCCAATAGTTTGCAGCCAACGATAAATCCATATAACCCCCCGAGCCAGCCTATGGTGCATATACAGTTCACCGGCCCGACACCAACTGCCCCGTATCCAGAGACACCTTTCTTTCAGAGACCACCGCAGTCTTGGCCATCGCAACCACAATCCCAACCCCACCCGTTGCGAAACGAGCACCCATCTGCCCAAACTGTGGATAGAACTCTCATCCCGGATCCCCTCCGCGTCCCCCAGCATAATACACCAGACGTGAACAAGAAGGAAATTCCTCAGGATGCGCTATGGCAGGCGCTAGGGGGGAAACATCAGAGATCTTGTTCAGATGGGAGTCTTGGCTCGGTTAATGGACAACAGCCGCGGAGCCGTGCAGGGTCAAATGTGAGTCAAAGTCGGTACCCGGAGATGAACCCCTACGAGGAGCTTCTCCCCTCCCAGATGGCACAGAAAGAGAAGAGGGAGAGTCAGAGCAGTGCTACGCTGAGGGGGCCTTTTGTTCCTGAGGTGCTGTGATGCATAAAGGAGACGGAGGTTTTTTTGATGGATAAGGGAAGAGATAACTTGTTGTGAGTGTAATGATGTGTAGTGTTGATGTACTTTTATGTCTTATAGATACCCCTATGCAAACCGCTTTGTGTTATTTTTCGTAAGCCATCAAGGCTGTGCTTGCTCTGGAAAAAGACATCATTCCGCCCGACATCGGGTTTGAGAATCCGAAGCTAAAAGGTATGCTGTGTCCTTGCCTTTCGGACTTGCTTCTTCCTTTCTAGGCTGGGTTTCACGCGTTCCTTCCTCGGGACAAATGCAGGATTTTCTGTGACAGTTACACCGACAGTCCCCTTTGGGAAGAAGAAGTTGACCGTTCTTCTCAAGGCGATTCCATTCCCAGAAGATCGTGCCGAGAGGATCAGTAACAGCTCGTTGCAAATTGGTGGCTCTAATGCCCGTGTCGTTTCTGGACCCTAACCCTGAGATTACCCCTGAGTGACCCCTATTCTTGAAAATGCCCATATTTTCCAACGCCAAGAACCTGATGCAATGAGTTTATCCCAACAGTCTCTTCAAATACCAAGAAAAGCAGCAGCAAGAGCACCTGCCAAGTTAATCTGGGAGCTGATTGCCGGATATCAGTGAAATTATTAACAGTTGACCGAGCGAGTGATGGACGGCTTTGGGAATGATGATGTCACCTGAAGAAAAGGTTCCCCTCGGGGAGAGGTCATACGTGACATCACCATTGAGCATGTATTATAAACAATGACCGAATGTCAAAAATCAGTATCTACGTTACCTATCCGCAGCACTTTCAAACCACCAGCTTTCTCAAATCGAAAGCCCGAAAATTGCAACTTTTGACCATCAACAAAGCACACTAGAACAGACTCGAGACACGACGAACAAATTAATCATCATGCCATCTGATCCTCACCCACGAGGGGGCGACCTCTCCGAAATGGCCGCGACCGGGACAAAGGGTTTGTCTTTTTCACCATATCCTAGTGTCATATCGTGAGGTAGTTTTGCTAACAGTTTTATGTGTTCTACAGTCCCAAAGGACGCCGCGAAGCCGAATGTTGTGTCTTCCAAGGCGGGCGACGACAAGCCTGAGGGGCTGGGCTCGGGGATTGGGGACAATAGGCTGGGAAGTACTTCGCTGGGGGAGGTGACGAGTGCGGCGGGCGGGGAGTTGCCGGAGGATATTGGGCAGAAGCATAGTCGGAGTGGTGGGAAGGACCGCGAGCATCATCATCACACGCCGCATGGAGGGAGGAATTTGCCTTCACATTAAGGCGAGATGTTTTTTTTTTTTTTGCTTGGATGTTTGGGGTCTAATTGAGAATGGATGAAGTTCTTTTGAATATGCTAGGTGTCTCGGTGGTATGGAATTTTTCCCTCCAGCCACGTTGGTCGAGCGGTGTTGTTAGTAACTACAACCATGTCACCACGAAATTATGATTGAATGTGATGCCAGAGTTAGCCCACCTAATGAGAATGGCGAATCCTCTTTCATGTATCCAAGAGTACAAGAAGCAACTGATGGATGGGCTGGACTTTAGGTATGGTGATTTATAGCACACACAACCCTCCTGTAGCGGAGAAACTCCCTCCAGGCAGGCTCAAAAAAGGAAGTACACGAGTGTTGTCGAACGCTGGCCGAGGTAATCAAAACAAAAATGGAGCGGTTTAGGGGCGTTTAGAGACTTGGAAGTAGTCGAGTTGTCTTCCAAAATGCCAGAGGGCTGGCGTGGCCTCGGCTGAAATTTCCACCTTGAACTAACAGGAAGACCGATGATGTGTTGGAAAATATGGGTTGAGCTTTCTTAGACTTACTCTTGTTGCCGTCGGTTCTTCAACTATTCGTCAGACTCAAGACATATGCAGGCCACGGCGGCATCGTCTTCGAGTCGGTGAGCTAAAAGGCCTGTGTTGCTGTCATCAGGTTATATCGTTGAGAACACACTCTTTGATTCTTTTACCAACAGTCCCAACCGGCACGACACGGTGGTTTTGCATCGCGATGGTCTCCACTCCAGTCAACAGTGTCCGGGCCATGATTCTTATATAACCGATTTCTGTCTGGCGCTCCGTCAGCATTAGTCCTTGTGCCTGGAATGCTCGCTAGGGACGGGCTTGTGGGGGCAATTCTGGCGCGCTGGCCAACGACGACCATGCGTAGAGACATGAACCGTAGTTGAGGTGCTATGAGTAGATATTTGAAAATGTCACAATAAACTTGAACTGCGTGTGTCTAAGCTGTCTACGTATCGTGGATCGTGTAGGAAGTACATACTCTGATGTAGGCATCCGATCGTGGACCTAGCTCTTCCTACCTATCGTCACTAGGCAGGCATAGGCCACACTGCCAGATGCCATGGACTCGGATTTTCACCAGGAACGCCGCGCATATACTCCAATTTAACCGCTGATAAACCGCGTAGAAGGCCCATAACACGATCAGCCCGGTGTTTGATCTGCGAACAACTTCATCACCTTAGAAATAGTCATTCGAGGCACGTCAACAAGAAGCACACTTTCGTGGCGCCATTTGAATGCCCTGAATGCAAAAGGCGAGGTCTTGAAGAAGTCATTGCAAATTTCATGTCTGGAGGCAGGCTATGAGTCTATTAATATGTAAATGGTCAGTTACCTATTTGCTGGGTCCAGAGGGGTTTGCGAAACTAGTCAAGGACCCATGCCTCTTGTCGCCTTGTTGAATGTGGTTGAATCCTTGCGGGGTGGCATGTGACACGAGAAAATCAATTAGGTTGCTTATAATCCTTCAATTCATACTTCGATCCGCCCTTCGATCCGCCCGCCTTCTTTAACCAGCCTGTCTCCTCCGTCAGTTCGTTACAATTAATTAACTTTCGACATCCTCCCCAAACATGGGTATTCAGACGGAAGCAATGCAGAAATGTTCCCTTCGCTGTCAGTACCCGTGGACGGTCCCTGAATATTCACTAGATTGACCATACAAAATTCTCTTACAAGAAAATCGCTGGTTCGGCTATCTGCCACGATACGGTCTGGGCGGACTCATGAGTAATTCTGAGGAGAGCGTGGTTTGCAAGCGTCTACTAGTAATGGGCGGGATTCGGTTGGAAGGTATTCCATACTCAAGCCCAACCAACACGTCGTCTCCCCGCTATGGGACCAGGGTTCGCCGATATTTCAGACCCAAAAGTCGATTCACCCCCGCTCATCAGCATCGCTGATCGACGTAGAACAATGTCAACCACACAACCTGAACCCCATAACGGAATACGGATCGCCTGCACGCCTTGTCATCGCAAGAAAATAACATGCAACAAAAAGTTACCGTGCGAACGGTGCGCCAGGCTGCGTTTGGCTTGCGATGAACGGTTCTCCGGCAGGTACAAGAGCCGACCTCTACCCCAACGAAATGAACCTTCGGGAAGCGAAGAAGCCGAGCCATCCACATCAACAGGTCAAGTGCAGGGCGCACAATCTATCGAGAGAGAGCGTGATTTATCGGTGCGCGAGACGGGAGACAGAGAAATTCCTCAACATCAGTCTGGCACAAGCTCGTCTTCGGAGCCACAATCCTCGAACCGAAGGGTTGTAGGGCTGCAGGATCTTCTAAACAGTGCGTTTACTTTGACTCAATACTGACATACTCTAACCTTTCTATTCACAGAGACTCCAGCTCCCGACGCGTCGTCAGGCCCGTCGCATGACACTTTCGAGCGCCGGCCACTTGCTACATCTACACTGCGCTTCATCGACGACATCCCGAATTTCCCGGAGCCCCGGTGTGAAGCTTGGCAGATGAAAAAGCCCCCTCGGCCTGTATTCTATCGGGGTAGCTATCCTTTTACGGCTTTTGAGAAATATCTAGAAGCTGTGGCGCCCGAGGTTTTTGAATTCGCGCACGATGGAGCAAGTCTTGCGTCAGACTCTGCAATTGCAGCCGGGGTGCGATTTCAGTTATCTTCCGCGCGATACGCAGGGATACCGAGGATATGGTTGTATCGTTCAGCCCTCCTAAGTTCAATATCTCAACATTTACAATCATCTGGGGAGCAGGGGTACGGTGAAGAAGGGCAGGGCACTGTCAGTTATGGCATGAGCAACACCACGATCATTTCATGTTTTACGATCTTATCTGGGAGAGGGAGTGGAAGGCACGGTTTAGTGCTTCCAACCACCGTGGGCGAAGTGACTATTCAATGGCAGCGGCCCATCAACCTTTTGATGTTTCGTCAATGGAGGGAAATCAATATTCCGCCTGTGTAGGCTATTATTGAGTTTTGTGAATCCATCGAACACAAGGAAACTCTCCCATTACAAAGACCCTCGGTGTTATGTATAACCATTTTCCAGTCTGAGTTTTTTCTTGTCCCGTGGCCAGAAATAAATCATCCACAGCAACCATGCCATCTGGTCCATCGAAATCAACAACCGCGGCGATATGCTTGTGCTCCTCGGCGTCAATATAAAAATCTCCTGCCGAGGCGTTAATGTATTGAGTCTCAGTTGTGTCAGGCACATACCCCCCCCGATGTGGGCCTTCACTGCCTCCAAAAGTTGAGGTTCTGTCCACCCCGAGACATTATGTTGAGGTGTGTCCATTTCAATTCGCGCCCGCCAGCGGGTTCGAATTGTTCAGTGGTGATGTGAGTGGGTTAAGGGCTGGTCTTGTTGCATGTGTCCGAGGTTAAAAGCGGGGTTGGGTTGATAAATTGTAGATAAGATGTTTTTTGCTTATCGGAAGATCTTGAGCTGCACGTCCTTCAGTGTCAGCTGCTGTCAGGTGGTTATGGACCACTCGGCATCAATCACTCCTTTTCCTTCAAGAAATAAACATCTTGCAGGGTTCTGTGAGAAAAAGCCATCAAAGTTTCGTTGACAGCCCTGTCAGAGAAGCGGTCGCCGGCCTCGCTCCTCGAAATAGGCGAGATTTTATCGAGTACCTACTTTGGAGTATATCTCGATTAATACTATGCGCCTCCGGGCCGACATTTGGAAGTCAAGAACCTCCGCCATATCAATAGACACCCTACATAATCCAGACATACAAGCTGGTTTATGCTTAACAACCTGGAACCTAACGGCCCAATATAAGAACCAAGGTTGGGTCTTCAAGCCTATTGCAAACAGACCTAAACTGGCCAGCACCATACCTAACCCGTATTGCCTAATCTCGACATTGTTGAATCGTGTTTCTGGTCGGAGATTTGAGATATGGGGCTGTCGTTTAAAGTGCCGACCCTCCAGTTGGTGGCTTGGGTATAATTCGGCCACGAGTTCGAGATACCCCGACGGCCAAACAGGCAAGCTTGCTGGAAACAAGGCCATGGCACCTAAGGAGCCCTCAATGATTGCATGGAAAGGGTTCTCTTGTTTAAAGGAGGCATGAGACCCGGATTCATTACGATAGAGGTGGCCTGGTGGGCGACAAACGAAGAGTTTCCGGTCTCAAAACTGTACTGGAAGCTACTAGTCCTTTCAGAGATAACGCTGCGACATCGTCCGTAATCGGAGGCCACGATCGAAGCGGCAGAGCAAGAAGCTTACCGTAGCGGAACAGTTTGATCAGCCTGCAAAGCAGAGGAACTGAAATAGCGCCCCATGGAGCACGATGAACGATGAGGAACTGGCCCCACTGAGGTACTCATTGATCGAGTACATCAGTTGCTCACTTGAACAAAGAAGCAAAACTCCGCCGCTCTACCGGCGGAGCCGCAATCTACCTACCTTTACTCCTCTGCATAGGTAATTGTACATCGGACGAGTTTCAGCATAGAGCCAAGGCTCAAGTTTCATTGTCTCTCGAGAGCGGATCTAGAGCTTCAAACTCCTTGACAATTGGGAGCAATCAGTGGCAGTACTCCATAGTGAGCCATGATAGGCTCCGTCTATCAATATATATTCCGGTCGTGTGATGACCCAAGGCCTCCTTGACGGTCATACTCGCCAAACACCTGTACATCACAAGATGCTCTCCTTAATCACCCTCGCCACCAGCGCCCTGGCGCTCTTTGGTGTATGTAACGCCCCCCTCCATCTAAAAACAATACTGACAGAACAACCAGCTCGCCCGCGGCGCCATCCCCGACGCCACATGGAACCTCCCCATCAACCTCACCGACCCCAATAGCCCCACCGTCAGCGTCACCGGCACCATCCAAATGGCCGTCGCCCAAATGGAAGCCGACTACCCCGGCTGGAACGCCACTTTCATGGCCCTTGAGCCTCGCCCCTCTGACGATAACAGAAAGGACGACGAGCCTGAGCCGAATATCGTGTACAAATGCAACACCAGCGAAGCCATGGCCTACAAGGCCGATATCAAAGAAGGTATCAAGTACCTCCGTAAAGTTCCCGGTACAGCAAAGAATGGCGCCGGACCTGATAACTGTGGCCGTGTGAGCTGCTCTTACAATTCCGCTATCATTTGGTGCAACCAGGTTAGTTTTTCGTCTGTATCCCCGGGTATCCCTTTGCCTTGTGGTTCTGACCTCTGGGTATCACCACAGGACGATGAAGAGAAGGAGCTTCAGTGGTATCAGATTGCCGATGCTGCGCAGTATACGTATTACTACTGCCTCTTTGATAGTAAGTTGTACATTCCCTCCGCTACCACCAGGGATCTTCGGTTCAGAAATTATGCTACCAAGCCTGGATATTATGCTTTTGGTTAGGTGTGCTAACCGGTTTGGTGTAGTTCATGTCATATATGTCAGGGGTCATGGTGATTATGTGGATGACAAATGGGGTGTCATCATTCGCAAGGAATATTGCTGAGGTAATGTATCAGGTGGGGGGGAGTCTAGAGGTATGGGATTGGTAATAGAGGGTGCTAGATAAGGTAGTGATGAGGCATTAGAGGAATATATTGCCTTTTTGGAGGTACTTGGATGATCAAGCTGCTATTCGCTGCGTCGTTGAGGTGGTTGCAGATGCTCCTGCCACGTCAAGATTGAGACAAGTTTACGGTGTATAGGAAGATTATGAATAGGTAGGCTTTTCGAACTAATTTGAAGATCTTTTGGCTATTCATCGAGGTCTCGCTTGCGTTCTTTGGCAGCTTCTGAGTTCTTTTCAAGGCCTCTTAAAGGTCTACGAGAGTACCTTATATTGACTGCCATCCAAGGCGCATTTAAGCGTGAAGAAAGGCAGTTGAAGTATACTCGTACGGGCTAGGTACCAGAGGTATCTAAAATACCTAGGCACGCAGCACGCCCTGTTTTGAAGGATATCTCAACAGCACTTCTTCAGAAGGAAAAGAAAAAAAGTAAGATGAACAGATGAGATCTAAAATCTGCTGTTTGTTTCTCTTTGCGAGACTGAACGCTTTTTGGGTGAAAAATGGGAGAGACATAGGCGTAAATAGCCTCATGTGAAGGTTGATGAATGGCTGCACCACGGGTAAGGTACCTGCCAATAAGGTACCTAAAATATGTGCCCCAGGACTATTGATCTCCCTGACCGACAGAAGGTTGCATTGAGGCAGGATGAGAAACCTTCCGGGAAGACTCTTGATTTGAAATCGAGGGAATTTAAGAAGGTTTCGAAGCAGCAAAATAGCTAGTAAAAAGGTGGCAGTATATTGAACAGCTAACGCACGTAGGATTCATTATTTCCATGCTAGACAAAGATCTCGCCGTTCACCGCTCTGAAGCCTGCTCCTGAAATTCTCCTTCGTGCTGAACCTCATATAGCAGACTCGACCACCATTTTGCTGCGAACCCAGCGGAATCGTCTGAAATATGGGTCATTGAGTCCGGCCACGGGGTCAAGCGTAGAGCCCCATGACGACCTGAGAGCAACTGTCATTTTTCCCGAAAGCGGAGCTAGGAGCAAGCAGTGGAAGTTCTGACGTGGTTTCATGAATCAGTAGATATAAATTCCGGGGGGTTTTCCCCATGGGCCCCTATTCTCCTCCTTCACCAACCTCGAGCACAGTTAACCTACTACACCATGCTTTCCATCATCACTGTCGCTGCCAGCGCTCTGGCTCTTGTCGGCGTACGTCACTCGAATCACCCCACCCTTGTAACATTTCTAACTCGGAATCCAGCTTTCCTACGGCTCTGATGTCCCAAATAAACTCAGCGATATCACCTGGAGCCTGCCAATCAACCCTGCCGATGACAGCAGCGCCACCGTGAGCTTCACCGGCACCATCGAGCAGGCCGTCGCCAAGATGGAGGCCGACTACCCCGGTTGGAACGCAACCTTTCTAGCCCAAGACCCTATCTCCAACACCATCGGCGACACGAAGAGCGGCAACCCTGTCAGGCACGACTGCAACGTCCCTGGCGAGGAAGCGGCCATAGCCTTCAACATTGAAGCCGGTATCTCGTACCTTCGTCGCGTATCCGGCACAGCGAAGAATGGCCCTGGGCCCCTAAACTGCGGTCGTGTCAGCTGCTCGTATAATTCGGGCATCGTCTGGTGTAACAACGTATGTCTCTCTCTCTTTCTGGTGGATATACAGATGTTCGTGCTTCTGTTCAGAGTCTAACCAAGTGCAATCCTAGGACAACGTCGAAAAGGAGGTTCAGTGGTCGCAAATTGCGGATGGCGCGCAGTATGTTCTCGATAACTGCGGCACATGTAAGTAAACATGACGCTTCACGTCTTGGACAGGGCAGCCTTTGCCCTCCGGATATTTCTGTCACAGCGAGTAAGAGTCGTTTCATGCTAACAAAGTTGCTGTAGCCCAGTTGGTCAAGGGGCAAGTGGATTATGATGACAACTGGTCTGTTAGCGTCCACAAGGATTGGTGCTAGAAAATCGGCGAGCATGACCTTGGTCGAAATCAGCTTTGCTCTCAGGTTGGTAGGTTAGAAAAACGCCTTAGGCACTGGTGCCCCAATCAATGACTCTTTACCCATCAAGGTTGCCATCATGAGTGCTTGGAATGTCCTATGACTTGTCTGATTTTCTGGAACAGAGCACTTTGCACTTCAAAGCAAACCAGGCCGCCACACTAACAGTACCACATCCCTTATCCCTCGTTATCATGACGAACAATATCCACCCCACTCCCCCCCCCATCATCATCCAGCTCAAATCATCGTCCAACTAGGAATTTTATTATGTTCCACTATACAATACCACGAAGTAATCCTATCATTGAAGAAACCATTCCCGTCCTGCAGCTTCGCGTCCTCTTGATTGTTGTACCATTGCCCTTGGTAGTTGACATGTCTGGGCCACAGTTTCTCGTTAGTTTCTTGGCTTTCTCTAGGGAAAGAAAATAGCAAGAAAAAATATCAATACCTACTTATACCAGGCACAAAACGTCCCTTCTGTATTCAAGTTCTTGATAGAACTGACCTTATCGTTCCACTCCGTGTCAAAGTTTGTGCATTCACCAACTTTCGACACAAACGTCTGGCAAGGCTCGCCCCATTGCTCGTTCTGGCAGGCGTAAATCTGGGCAGAATCTTCCCCGTCGTCGGAGTCACCGAGTATGTTAGTTCCGGCCATCGAGCCGTCGACCTGGTGTATCGAGAGGATGAGGGCAGCGGCCAGGACGGCAATGCCTTTCAGAAGAGCCATTGTACCTAGCTAAAATGACACGAGAAGAGTCAAGGCCTTTCGTTTGCTGGTATTAATCCTGTTCTGCGGTTCTCCATCGAGAATGCGAACAAGACGTTGACAGCAGAGCTGGAAGATTTTATTCTTGAACAGCATGTCAGCATTGTCCCAGGTTACATCCGCGTTTTGCCTCCGAGGCCTCTGTCTAACCTTCCATCAGATGCTGCCACGTAGTTCTCAAGTAATAGAGAGGCTGCGACATGAGATATACGCCTTAGAGATCTTTGAGAGATAATCAATAGGCCTTTAATCGGGCCTTAACCAGAATGGTAAGGCCTATTAGCTATCTTTGAAGTTATGTGGGTGATCCCAACAACCAATTCACCCTGTTCAATGTCGCTGAACTTCCCTTCGAGATCTATCAACACTCTTTGAGGGTTTCTTAGCCAACTTCCAGACGCGAATAGACCATCTTCCGACATGTACCGACGATCTCCTCGGTTGCCTGTTTCTTTTTTGTCCACGATGTGCCTGTGTAATCCAACACACGCCGTCGCCTTAAAATTGTGATCTCCACTCACAATCTGAACTGGAAAAGGATCCCGATCGTACTATCCTCTCCGTGCCACGAGAACACTCATAGGAAATGCGATACCAACGCACTGTCGACGAATGACGATAACTGTTATTTTTATATCCACACCTTTTCATGTAGCCCTATCACAGGCCATCCCGTTTCAGTCCTAGAAAACTCCCCCAATAAAAAAAAGATAACCGAATGCCCTTCCTGAACGCCATACTATGTCTTGAGCAAAGCGATATCTGTACATATACGCAATTACAATCTGCTTCCGCTTTTTCTCTTTCTCCATTTTCCCTTGATACCCTAGGCCATCAATAAACAAGACTCAAACCAAAGCCACAAATCTCAACCATCTTCCCATAGTTTTAGCAGCACCTCTTCAAATACTGGTAGGCGCCGCATCCTTCTTCCACCCCCTAGCCCTCATATTCGCCTCCACCGCCTTCCAAATACTCTCCACCACCTCCCTGTCCCTCCACCGGCTCTGCTCCGCCCCCGGCTGCCCCGGATCCCTCCACTTCTCCACTGAGCACGCGAGCACCTTATGCCCAAACGCCC
This sequence comes from Triangularia verruculosa, assembly GCA_033296885.1. Lineage (NCBI taxonomy): Eukaryota > Fungi > Ascomycota > Sordariomycetes > Sordariales > Podosporaceae > Triangularia > Triangularia verruculosa. The sequence goes on along the minus strand of MU863967.1, from coordinate 60,704 downwards.
TCACGCTCTCCGGAGGCTGATCCCCCCTCCACCCCAGATACACACCCTGCACATGCTTGAACAGCTCCACCGGGTTCGGCCACTTGTAAGACTTGAACTGCCACGCCTGTCCCGTTGTGAAAACAGCCACCACTCTGTTCCAGTACTCAGGCTTGAAGTTCTCCGGCCCCTCCACAAGAATAAACCTGATCGGCCTGTTCGGGTCTATATCCTTGATGATTCGTGAAACAGCAAGCATAGTCGGGGGCGTGCTGTGATCAGGAGGCGTGTACCTCCCACCCTCCAAGAAAGCCTTCGCATTCGACATACGAAGCAGCGAAGAAGCTGACGGAGACAGCAGGATGATCGGGTCTGGGCGCCTGGCTGGCTTCTGATTGAGGGCGAGCGAGGGGTTGTTGCTGATGTTAGTGCTGGAACGGACGTCACCGCTCCCACCAGTCGGCTTCCTCGTCATGAACTGCGCAGCCAGCTTTCGAATGTGCGAGAAATCCTACATCATCATCATCAGCCTCCATCCCCTTTCACCACCCCTTCCCCATCACATCAGTAGGTACATACCGTAGGCTTTATTCCCCTCAGCACACTATTCCTATCCCCCATCCTCCTCTCCCCCTCATAAATCTGCGCCAACCTCGGATCCAACGTCCCCTTCCCACTCCTCTCCCCCCCCTTCTTCTCCTCCACCTTCTCCACCCCGCCCTTATCCTCCCCCTCCCCCCCCACCAACGGCTTGATAAACTCGGTATCCTCCCCCGCCCCCTCCACCCACGCAATCAGATTCAACCTCTCCACAAACGGAAACTTGTGCACCCCGCCCTTCCCCCCTCCGCGAGTCCTCAAACCCTCGTTCAGCTTCTCCGCCGCCGCGTTGTACTCGGGAATCGTGATGTCCCTATTCATCCAGGCAAAGTAAATCGACCGCAGGTCGATCGGGTTCCCCTCCGTGCTCATGAACCTGGTCGGCACATCCGCCGGCAGCACCACTCGATTGCCATTGTCGCTGAACACGAGGTGCGTTGCCTGGGAGAGCGGGACTTCGTCATTTGATTCCGGCGAGGAGACGGCGATGAGGCGGGAGGAGCCCTGGATGGATTGCCTGAATAGCAAGAGGGGGTCGGTCAAGGACGCCATGATGGTCGTCGGTTTGTTGTATTCGTCAATTGGGAGATTCGGATTGCAGGATAGAATCGGCGCGACTCGACTTTCGATGATGAATCCTTCGACCGAGGTGGAATTCGTGGTGCGCGCAATCCAAGTACTCAGAGTTGGAGAGCTCCGCGACTTTGGCTTTGGGAGTTTGGCGACGAGGCTGAGGTCAAGGTTGCGCGACGAGGCTGAGGTCAAGGTTGCGCGACGAGGTTCAGAGAACCGCGATTGGGGTCCACTTTTCCCTTCAGAAGGCTGAGACCTGGCTCGAGCGCTGGTAACTCGAGAAGCTTGGACCAGAATCTAAAAGGTCTGCCCCACTTACGGTTGCCCCTTGCTCCCAGCCCCTGAATCCTTCCAGAAAAGTCAACATCAATCTCGTTATAGAGCAAAAACATCAGATACATTATCCTTTTAGAAAATAAGCGAAATTCTTGTGGTTTCTACCAATCTCTCTATCTTTCTATTACTGACCGAAAATTCCTATGTCTTTTGGAGGGTGAACGAATGCACATCTAGAATCTTAGTGCTGGTTCTACGAAAAACATAAGAAAAGGGCTTTTCCTTGGAACATTGCTCGGGTATAATCATCCAAGCATTACATAGAATTGTTCCCGTCATCATAAGCCGTGAATTCCTTCTCAACATTCAGAGGAAGCAGAGAGTCTGACCCAGGCAATCTAAAGCGCGAACTCCGTCGCCTCCCATGATACTGATTCTTTCGATTAGCATAGAAAAACACAGTCAAGACACAAGCAACTCACCACACAGACCCCCCTCCCGAGAGACTTGGGATTCTTTGGATTTGCAGGGCACATGGGACTGGTTGGCAGATGCTCTGGCACATCAAACTTGAACATAGCTGCTGTTCCTGTAGGCGACCGTTTGACTCGCGGTCGCGGAATGGGTGTAGAAGGCGGTGTATCTGGAGTTCTGATAGGCGCATCCCACCACTCTTTGGCCGGTTTTTTCTGCTTGGTCCCAAGCGGTGATCTGCTTTTTTCTCTTACTCTCATCGACAACTGTCCGTTTGTAGGCTGACACATCGCAGGACCGCTTTTGCTCCGACATGGCGAATTGCCGCCGTTTGTCCGGCAAGGTGAGGTGCTTCCTGGAATTTTGGACGGCGAGATACTGCCCCTGATGCCTCTTGCCGACGAGTCACTGGCCGAACTTCTCTGCCGAGACCTTCTATCGTGGCTTCGTGAATTCGAAGGAGACGACCGGGACGTTCGAGTGCTGATTTTGTCCCGTGTGGATGATGTCTCGGATGCAGTTTGGCTATGACGGCTACTCGGCTGAGCCACGTCAAAGAATAGACCTCGAGGTCGCCCGTCGGCTGTCTGATCTTTGTAGGGCGGTGTGTGGACTCGAGTCGCCTCCTATCACCAGTCAGTCACCTCCAACGTAAGCCAGAGCAATAATGATGGCCTTACCCCGCCTGGAAATTGTGACAGCCATATCGCGGGACCGCCTTCCACTTGAAGTTAGCAACTGTGCCGAAGGGGAATCAAATTTGGGCGCTGAGAAACGTACTGGAACGTGCCTTGCGGTCATGGCTTGTAAAGTTAAGGTTATCCATTGCTCGCGTCGACCCCCGGCGGTGCCACAGCACTCTTCTAAAGCGCACACGACGGCTCTTGGTACTCGGCTCGGGATCATTCCTTTCCTCTGGAGCCGGTTTTTCTGCTTCAGGTAGACGATCCAGATACTTTTTCACTGCGTCGAACTTGCCATCGTCCATAGGAGTTTGCTCCGAGGATTCGCTGCGCTTCTTCTGTGAGAACAATTGGTTAACTTTGATCGCCGTCTGGACAACCGATGGACTCTATTTGTACCTCTTTGGAGCTTCTCAATGAGTGACTAAGCCGGTTCCAGCTAAGTGAAGCAAAGGAGTTGTGGGAGCGAATCAGACCCGGATCAGGCTTCACTTCGGCCGTCGGTACTATCGTCGGTAAGCTCGAGGAGAAGCCGCGGTCCTTGGGAGCAAGCCACTCTGCGTCCTGCTCGAGCTGGCTACCAGGTAGGTCGGGGGGCTTTTGGAGGGAGTATACATGGGCCGACTCTGAAAGATAGGGGCTTTGTGCGGTCTGTGCAGGGATTGGCGGTACAGGTGGTAGTGCCTTGGGCGAGGTGGCATATGGCTCACTGTCCTGACCACCACTGCCGCTCCGTCTGGATCGTCTTCTCCGTCTCCATAGCTTGAGATCTGGCGAGCTTTTGCCGTTCGGTGGTGTTGCCGATTGACTAAACGCCCTCTCGGCCCAGTATCCCTCTGGGTACCAGACCTACTCGTACCCTTCTCTTGCCGGCCGAGGGGGATCGACGCTTGACCCAGGTGTTGCATTTGCCGAATGATGATGGTCCTGTGTGCTTCGGCTGATAGGCGAGGCAGACAGCGGCGTGTTGCTCGTTAGTCCATCCATTTCTTTTGGGGTTCGTCTCGGGCCATACTGGTGTAGACTGTAACCGGCTAACGTAATAGGGGTTCCTATCCAAAGGCTCTATTCAAAATTGCAATGAGTTAGGGGAGCGGGAAAAAAGGCGCAGGAGGTTGAGGTGTTAAGTAAGGAATTGCAAGTCTTGAATGTTTAGAGAATCCAACGCTTCAGACCAATCGATCAGCGTGTCCAAAGCTAAGGAAGCACATGGCTTCTGGCTCCACATGTTGGACATGCCTTCTCTACCAGATTATGACAACCTCAGTGTTGCAACTGAGGCAAGAACCCCCACATATCACTAACAAACAGATATCGCAAAGAACTCTAACGCGCAGATGCCATGACCGACAGAATGCTCCTCGCAATGTATTTTGAGACGCCCCGAACTCCAATAACTCCATGGCCCTTCCAAAGGGCAGGAAATGAGATCTTGCAGGATATGCCAGCCTACATCATCATGGTATCATCGCCGTCGAAAGCAGCAGTTGGCTGCTCAATTGGGACACCTCTCCCACGGCCCGCAAGCAATTCACGCCGAATCTCAGGGGCGATCTGCCAGTGGCCATTAGTGAGCAAAATGTCGAGCAGCATTTCACGTTGATCTTCGGAAACTGGACAACTGTAAGCTTCAGTCCATACCATAATCCTGCGGGCGTGACTCACTGTCGTTCCTGTACCTCTGTGCGAAGACAAGCAGGCATTGCCAGTATATAACAGGAAGTTCTGAGTGAGAATCAGCTGCTTTAGCAGCAGCAGAATAACGGGCAAAATGGAAGACGAGGCTATCGATCGTTTGATACGGTAAGGCCTATTGCAAATTCGGTTAGCATGGCTGGAATTTTCGCTCTGACTTGGGTACTCAGAGTATTCGTTGGCCCTCCAGAAACAGCTGCCAGCCCCACAGTTGAATATGAAGCTAGAGATTGTGGTTTTGGAACCAGACTTTAGTTCGAAGCCTTTCTTCTAGCCTGAAGAAACCCCCGAACTCCAGTACAGTCCTGGAGGAAAGTTTTTAAGCCCATGTCTAAACACGGGGTCGACTGCCGTTGATATGGGCACAACGAGTGAATGACGGGGGGGGCGGGGGGGGGAATCAGAAGGAGTGTAAACTTGCATATTTTTTGTCCAAGAGGACTTTGATCAAGTAGTTGGTGGCGCTGACACATTCTGACTTTTGGGATACCTGCTCCGACGCTATGTCACAGAGCTCCTTAAGGGCCATGGCCGAGTGGATCACTGGGATAGAGACGCGGGTCAAGACACCAGCGACGATTTGTGCTTCGCGCATAGTGCAGGTTCCTGACGCAGCCAATGGGCGGAGGAAACCCTTGAAGAACCCAGCAGGCTTGTAGAGGCCCTTCTTGAGAGAATTGAAGAGATGGACGTTCAGCTTCTTATTCTCGTAGATATCCTCGCGGACACGGTCAAGAATGACCATCTCCATGAACCGCTGAACAACCTTTGGCTTGGATGCAACAAAAATTCTGGTCGCGGCGTAGCAGGCGTTTGGTGTCCACTTGTCGGGCCGAGTAACCTGAATGATATCCTCCCAGTGTGGAATCTGAGGGAGCACCTTGAAAGGTTTAGGCAAAGGACCCGACTTGTACCGAGAAAGAAACATGCCAATCTTCTCGAACACCTCGATAACCTTTGGTGGCAATACGTATTCCTCGTCGACCGGGTTGTCGTCTTGCCACCGCCCTTGTTGTTGAGCCTCCTTTTCAGCGATCTTGGCCAGGATGATATCGGCCAAGTTTCTGCCACCACCCTGTTGTTGCTCCTGACCACCGTCGCCCTTCATATCCCAGCCATGCGTAAGCAATGGGTCGTCTTGCATCGAGGGCTTGACATAGGAGTTGAAAATCGCAAGGTCGTTTTCATCGACCTCAATCTCCTCCACCTCCTCCTCTTCGTCACCCCAGGCCTCTTCCTCTCCATAGACTTCTTCTTGCTCGTGACCACTTTCGAACCTTGACGGGTCGAAATCGAACGCAGAAACCCTTTCTTCGCCTTCCTCCTCACTCTGGTGATCTTCCTCCTGAAGCAGTTCCCGACTCAAGCCGAGAATTTTCCGCGAGGACCGGGCATCGACATAGTTCTCAGTTTCCTCGGACCTCTTCTTGTTCGCGCGCTTTGAGGGCTTCCCCTCTTGGTTTTTCAAGACGCCATTTGCGACGAGATCCACCTCGAGCGGATTGTGTCGCTTCTTGTTGGAAAGCGAGGACGGTGCCTTGGGCATGGTATTGGTAATTTGGCGATTTACTTTCGTTTGGACCAAGGGCTGGACAGAAGGTTCGGTTGCGCGACGAGAATTGTCCGTGGAATTGATCGTGTATGGTACCTAAAGTGAACCTAGGATTTTTTCGTGAAAAGGGTTTCCACTGTGGGGTGGTCAATAGACATGCGCCGTGTCTTTGATTGGCTAGGGCATCTCCACAGTTGGGTTTATCGGGGAGTTATCTTATCAGTTGCTTCTTGGCATCCACAATTTTCCAATCTTGAGCTTATCGATAACAATTGCCCCGCGGTGCCCCTCGTCAAGATTTCCAAGTGTGAGTGAAAGCTCCTTGGTGACGGTTTGAAGCTATCAGAGTGCATGATCCTAGCCTTCAGCCACTATGCCTACAGAACTAGAAGAGGTATTTCATTCCCTCATATCCTAGCTTCATTCGTCGATCCCTGACATGAAATCCTGCCGGCCAGCTTGTAGGGTTCATCGCCCATCCGAACCCGCAAATTCGGTTGGTTGCCATCGAGAACCTGTTGCCATATTCGGTCTCAGACCCCTCTATTTTCAAGACGGAGAACCTCACTCCTGTCAAGCACCTCAAGTTCCTAGTCCGAGACCATCCTGTAAGACGATTTCCATCTCACACATGCCCATTTCAAGCTTTGCTCATTGATGACGTAGAAAATTGCCGAACATGCCCTCACGATCCTCATCAACCTGACAGCAGATGCAGGCGTTGTGGAATTCGTAGCATCAGATGAAAAGTTTCTCGGCATCGCATTGGGCCTTTTGGTTGTAAGTACCACCACAAGATGTCCCTACATACATACCACTAATTACTCACCATCGATAATTTTTGCAGGACCCGAAGGAGCCCAATGGAAATCTGTTGGCCATGCTGCTCGCCAACATGACAAAGTGGGATGGTCTGAAGAGCATCATCAGCCGCAAGCAACCTGCGCCTGCGAGCCTTCATTCGGATGAGCTTGTCCTCAACCAACTGATGGACCTCTTTGTCAAAGGTGCCGACGGCTCTTACAACAAGAACTCCGACTACGATTATCTCGCATACGCACTAGCCGATTTATCCAAGCACGAAGAGATTCGCCAGTTTTTCCTGACTCAACAAGACTATGACAGTGTGCTTCCTCTCAACAAAATCAAGGTCTTCACTGAGCACAAGTCGGATATCAGAAGGAAGGGCGTCGCCAACATCATAAAAAATGTGGCCTTTGATGTGCCATCACATCCTAAATTCCTGGATGAGGACCAGATCAACATCCTACCATATCTTCTACTTCCCATCATCGGAAATGAGCAGTATGATGAGGACGAGATGTTGGAGATGTTGCCAGACTTGCAGCTCTTGCCGCCCGACAAGCAAAGAGACACGGATAACCAAAATATTCTGGCACATGTCGAGACACTCACGCTCCTAACTACGACAAGAGAAGGGCGTGATCTGATGAGAAATGTGAAGGTATATCCTGTCATTCGTGAGGCTCATCTTCGGGTTGACGACGAGGGCGTTCGTGAGGCCTGTGAACGGTTGGTGAACGTAATCATGGCCGACGAAGCTGAGGAGGACGATGACAACAAAATCGTTGAAGTCTAGAGATACCCGTATTAAAAATGTGAAAGAAGTTGTGGCACACTCGCCGGACAACACTGACTGAAAATCCAACACACCATCAGCAGCTGCGGGTACATTATCCACGACTATGACTGATGAGGTATGTGAGCACGCGACTTGTTTCCTTATGCTGATGGCCAAGCATTCCAAGACACGCCAACCCAGACATCCCAAGAGTTTCCAAGACCTCTGTGCGACCGCCATAGCGGCAAATTTTAGCCAAGGACGTCAAGCAATGGCCAAGCTCATTAAGCATCAGCCAAGCGACGGCCAAGTAAAGCTTATTAACACATTTTAACGACATGAAGTTGTTTTGATATCATCACCAGCCATCACTTCCGTTGTGCAAGTGCTACCAGCGAAGACGGGACGGAGAATACACGCTGATAAAGCAGAATATATCTAGTAGGCGTCATATTGAGGATGTACCAGCTTGAATTTCGGTAGCAAAGACTGATTTGGACTTTGACAGCCGTTGGCTTCCGTTCTCCTCGTCATGCACATCATAATAACCACAGAGCTTCAAGCGCTCTACACCATCATCCAGCTCGACTTCAAGCCTACGATAATCAGGGCCCATATGATTGATTAAAATCACAGCGTGTACCTGCAGTCAAACCGTCATCTGGCAAGCAAAGGACGATGAAGGTTCTCACGAATTCTGCACCTGTCGTCGAAAACAAACGCGGGTCTCGGCGGGAAGCTCAATCGGCCCACCCAAGCATCCACAATGCCCAGAACGCCCAGCTAATGCCCAGAATGCCCAGAGTCGACCATTTCAATCCTTCTGGACGAACCACAGCCCTGGATTTTACAACGTGTTGCTCTCCCCCATGCCATTCGCGGGGACAACCCCTGTCGGATCTTGCCCGCCTTCCAAGATCCCACGCTAAGGTCCGGGACTCCCAGCAAGTCGCCTTCCCTTTTCGGTACACGAGCGGCGTCAGGATTGGCCAACATGACGGCAACGTTGAATTCTCCGGTTGCCTTTCGATTTTTCTTTGAGAGAGTCTGGCGACTTCTCCCCCGTGAAGGACCGAGGAACCCGATATTCTTCGTGGGTCTTCCAAGACACGGAGAGCTCTTCACTCGCTGAATGCGGCGCTGGAACAGAAAGGGGTCCAGCACGAGGAACATGCTGCTCAATGGCGGAGCCAGGCTGAGTGGCGGACATAAGAAGAGTGACTGTGATGGCGAAGAAGTATCAGACTCATCATGAGAACTGAATGTCTATCTTTCCCTCGAGGAATCTGCCGAGAGCGGAGTTCCGAGACGGGTCTCTGACCTGTTTCTCGGCCACCCCCCGTCGCGCACAATGATCCAGATGACCATCAGATAACTCTTCCTCTCCACATAGAGCAAAAGGTCGCGTGGGCACCACTCCACCACTGAAGCTCGGTCAGCTCGGGATAGACACGTGCATCCGAGGGGCGCTCCCTGCAGGCAGTGCGCAATCTGTACAGCACTAGACTGTCGAACTCTACATCCGATGGCACCCTACGGAATTCGGCATACATTGCTAGTTATCCCACTTGAACCCATGTAGGGCTTATAATCAGTTCTTCCGTTGCCCCTTCTTGCTCTTGATTTCTGGTTCTCTGTCTCTTCGTTCTTCAGTCAGCACCGTCTTTCCCTCAGCCAGAGCAAGAAGGACAGAGTCCCCATCCCTCACCCTTCAATCATCATGACCGGAGCCACCAAGACTGCCGGAGGCAACAACGCCTACCACAACTTCCACAATGACTTTGCTCACATCAAGGATGTCAACGAGCGCAGACGTCTGGCTCTTGCTGAGGTAGACAGAGCTCCCTTCGGCTGGTATCATGTCAGAGCTATTCTCGTTGCTGGTGTTGGTTTCTTCACCGACTCGTAAGTCTACCTATCTGCTACCTGCAATACCACATTGACAGTGAACTGACTCGGCAATAGCTATGATATCTTCACCGTCTCTCTTCTTACCCTGATGCTCGGCATTGTCTACTACCCTGGCGTTGGCAAAATGCCTACCACCTCCGACACAGCCATCAAGATGGCCACCTCCGCCGGTACCGTCATTGGACAAGTCGGTTTCGGCACTCTCGCCGACATCGTCGGCCGCAAGCAAATGTACGGCCTCGAATTGATCCTCATCATCATTGCCACCCTCGCCCAAGCCTTGACCTCGTCCTCCCCCTCCATGAACATCGTCGGTGTCATCATCTTCTGGCGTATCCTCCAAGTATGTCTCCTCGCCTCTTCCCACCTATCCTCACTCCATAACTAACCTCTCCCCTTTTAGGGCGTCGGAATCGGCGGCGACTACCCCCTCTCCAGTATCATCACCTCCGAATTCGCCACCACCAAATGGCGCGGCGCCATGATGGGCGCCGTCTTCGCCATGCAAGGCCTCGGCCAGCTCGGCGCCGCCTTCGTCATGCTCTTCATCACCCTCGGCTTCAAGAAATCCCTCGAACCCTCCCCCACCCTCGCCGAATGCACCGGCGACTGCGGCGTGGCCGTGGACCAAATGTGGCGCATCCTCATCGGCTTCGGCGCCGTCCCCGGTTGCATCGCGCTCTACTATCGCCTCACCATCCCCGAAACCCCCCGCTACACCTTTGACGTGCAAATGGACGTCGAGAAAGCCTCTGCCGACGCGGAGGCCTATCTCAAGGGTGAGCCCGAAGGCAAACCCGACGCCGTCGCCCAAGCCATCACCCAGCAAACCGCCGAGAAGAAACTCGAAATCCCCAAGGCGTCCTGGTCCGACTTCTTCCGGCACTACTCCAAGCGCAAAAACGCCATGCTCCTCGCCGGCACCGCCCTGTCATGGTGCTTCCTCGACATCGCCTACTACGGCGTCTCCCTCAACAACGCCACCATCCTCGACGTGATCGGGTACTCGACCACCAACGCCAAAAACACCTACGAGATCCTCTACAACACCGCCATCGGCAACATGATCATCGTCCTCGCCGGCGCGGTGCCGGGCTACTGGGTCACCGTCTTCACCGTCGACACCATCGGCCGCAAGCCCATCCAGTTCATGGGCTTCGGCATCCTCACCGTCCTCTTCGTGGCAATGGGCTTTGCATACCATAAACTCTCCCCCCAGGGCCTCTTGGCCATTTTTGTGTTGGCACAGTTCTTCTTCAACTTTGGCCCCAACGCGACAACGTTCATCGTGCCCGGCGAATGCTTCCCTACGCGGTACCGCTCCACCTCGCACGGCATCTCGGCCGCCATGGGCAAGGTCGGATCGATCATCGGCTCCAGCGCCATCGCCCCGCTGAGGACGAGGGGCGCCACCCCGGGAAACCCGAACCCCTGGATGGACCACGTCCTGGAGATTTACGCGCTGTTCATGCTGCTCGGTCTGGGGACGACGGCTATGATCGTCGAGACGAAGAGGAAGACGCTTGAGGAGCTGGCGGGGGAGTATGACATGTCTTCTGACGAGGACACTGCTGCCTCCTCCTCCTCCTCTGGCAACGGCGCTGATAACGCTGTCGTTGCCGGCGCGAACGGGAGTGGGTTTGATGATGATCAGATTAGGCGGCATGCTTAGAAGCTAAAAAAAAAAAAAAAAAAAAGAAAATAGGGGGTTGGAGTAAACATACTATGACTGCATAAAAAAGTTTAATGATTGGGGGGTTAGGGTTTTGCATTGGAAAAAAAAGGCTGGAGTTCAAAAGAAAAAGGCGTTAGATACCATGGACCTTCTTTTCTTTTCTTTTTGTTTGGTTTATTTCCCGTCGGTTGGCATGGCGGGAAAAAAAGGGATTGGGGTATATATCACATCACACACCAACACTACACTAGTACAACTATTTGCAGATATGAAGACGAAAAGTTCAAAAAGAGTCAAGTTTCGCAAATGAGCAAGCTTGGTATCTATGAATGGCAACTTGCGCAAAAATGTTGTTGAAATCATCAAATCTCCCACATCCGAGATTGTTAGAAATCCTCCCTTGCCATATTCCACTTCCCCAATTTTTCCCATGAGCCAATTCATTTCCATTCCCCATTCCCAATTGCATTCCATCAAATGATCTTTCTACACAAATGTAAAGAGCAAATCAAAACATGCAGACTGCGCCTTTCTTGCACAGCAGCTGCTAAATCCGCTGGCCGCTTTCTCCTCTCGTTTTCCTTCACTTCACTCCATTTCCCTTACCGCCCCATCCTTCCTCTCTCTCTCCCTATTTCTGCTACCATGATATCTATCTATCCATAACATTCTCACAGCCCCCTCCACCACCAACCCCTCCACTCCCTTGCTGCCCCCCAAAGAAAAACCCATCAAACAAATCCACACCCCCCGCCCCATCGCTAAAATCGTGAGCCCCCATCCCCCCATTCCATCCCAGCCCGAACCCCAAGTCCATATTCGCGTCCATCATCCCCCCACTATTCCCTCCCTCTTGTCCTCCTCCTCCATCTAACCCCCCCTCTGTCGTATTCAGCCCACGCAAAAACTCGATACCTTGCAAATCATTATAACTCAGCAGCCCCGGACTAAACATTCCCCCTCCTGACGGGGGAGGCATATTCACCATGGGCGAACCCAACCCGCCTACTCCCCCCGGTGAAGCCAGATTCCCTGCCGGCGACGGCATACCTGCTTCTGGCGTCAACGGTCCCTCGTTCACTGAGCTGGCATTGGACCGGGGAGGACCGGGGAGGTTTCGCATGAGAGAGAAGCCGTCAGGCTCGGTCTTGAGTTGCGGTCGGTATTGGTTTTTGAAAGCCGAGAACTGGGATGGGGTGGTGGTGGAATAAGCGTCTGAGGCCAGGTCAGAAATTTGATCGATGGAAGATGGAGTCCGGTGTGGTGGTGGTGGTGGTGGAGGGCGTTGTTTATGTTGGTGGCTGTGCGAGTGGCTTGATAAAGAGGCGGTATCAGATCTAGATGACCAGTCCATTCTGTGGTGGTCGTTGTTTCTGGACGTTGCTGTTGTCGACGAGGGAGGCGGTGGGTGTTTCTGCCCGAACCCGCCTCTGGCGTTGACCATCTTGAGGGTGGCTTTTACTGTGCGGTCAAAGGCATCGCGGCACGCTTCGGCGGGCGGGCACTTATCCATCAGGTCGGTGAAGACGGAGGTTGCGGCGAGGATGGTGAAGTCTACTTCATCCATGGACTGTACAACACAACGGGGTCAGTGATCGAATCTGATGTCAGTAACAAAACGAGTACTCACCAGTCGACTTCGCACGATTGGCGAATGCCATATCGCGTATAGATATGAGATTCCAGCAACAAAGAGGTGATGCGTCGTCAAATACGTGTGGTTGACCAAACCAGCCAGATGAAGTTGCCGGTATAACCTCAGAATCTTCTGGCCCGCCTCCGCCACTTTGAGGTACACCCGGTCCTCATCTTCACGCAGCTCTACGCTATAGACAGACGGGCTGTCGACTTCCTTCGCGGTATGGTACTCGCCCTCAAACATCTCCGGCACACTCAGACTCTGCCGATACAGCATAATGATAGCCTGCCAGTAGTTAAGGTCCAAAAACTCCGTCAAGAACGCCACACCCGTGTCTTGCTTCATTGGCGCCGTCATCTTCCACTCATACAGCCTCTTGTCAATGTTAATCCGCCATGACCGGAAAGAGTCAAACCTCGACAAAAACGGCGACGGCAGCGAAGTATGCATATGCGGGTTCTTCTGATTCTGCCCAAAGTCCCTCGCAATCTTCGCCTGCTGATACTGCAACACCTGCGAGATCTCCGACTGCAGCAACCTCAGCCTGAAGTAATGATGAGCGACCAGCTTATACGTCGGCGCACCTTGGGGCGCCTCGAGAAACCCCGTTGGCGTGATATACTTATCATCCAACAACGAAGGAAACTCGGTCGTGATAACTTGGTCCGATATCCCAAACGGCCTCCCCACACAAACGCTCACCAGCCGATCAAACGAATACGTGCACCACCACAACCGCCTCCTCATGTCCCTCGTATACTCCCTCCTCCCCCTCTCACTCGCCAGGCTCTCCTTCTGCTGCTCATTCCCACCATTTAATCCGGCATCCACATCCTTCCCATCCTCATAATGCAGTCCCAAATCCACCGCCAACCTCACCGCAACTCCAATAATATACCACAGCCCCGGCGGCACCGGCCTCAGCAACGCAAAGTTCGCCAACAACAACACCGCCTGCAGCTCCTCCAGCCCACCCCCACTCCCCAAGCACGCCTCTAGATGCACAATCGCGCTGGCATGATACTCCTCCGGCTGGCACTGCTTCGTCCCCCGATCCCCTTTGCTCTCCGCCAGTATGATCCCCGCCCCAATCGCAAACACCATATTCAAACAGTACAGCTCCCTGGGACCCCTCACCCTCCCCTCCTCTGCATAAGCCTGCTCAAACATTTGCATAAAATCTACCCTATGCACCACTGGCATCTGGGGGTTCGCATGCTCAAAGTACAAGTTGATCAGCTTCAGCCCCAATTCCTTGCTCGGAAACGTCGCAGGGTGTATCGTCGGCCTGGTGTGCAACCCAAAAAATGAATCCCGCATACTCGTCGTCTGCCCAGCCGTCCCATTCCCCCCCGCTGGCGGTTTGTAAGGCCTTATCCCTCCCTTATCCGAATTCGACCTTTGATCCGACACCGACGACTGCACAGCAGCAAACACCACCCTCGCAAACGATATCCCCGTTGTCGAACCCAACTGTCTTCCCTGCGCCTGTCCAATCCTCCTGGCCGTCTCTCTCCTCACCACGGCTGATTCCTCCCCCCCATCACCATCTCTTGTTCCCCCTATTTGATGTCCCCCCCCCCCCTCTGCCTGCTCAGCTTCCCCCCCTCTCGACAAACCATTAACCTTGCTGCACCACTCCAGCTCCTCCGCCCTCGGAAACCCAATCTTCTTCTCCCCGAGTATCCCCTCCAACTGCTCGACCCTCTTCTCCAGGTAAAAAATATAACTCCGTGGAATCTCCCTCTTCGTGATCGGATCATACCCCACACACGCCACCCCGGCCTTCTCGCAGCTCGCGCAGCTCGGCAGTCTCTGATCGCATCTATTCTTCCTCAGACGACACCGGTTACACGCCGAGACATTCCGAAAATTACTCGACTGCCCAACCCTCCCGCCATCCTGCTGCGGCGGATGCTGCTCATGCGTAGGCGTTGCGAGCGGTGAATTCGCGCCCGCAGACAGAGACAATGAAGCCGGCGAGTCCTTGCCGTCCGGACCTGGACTCGATTGGCGCATTCGTTTGGCGGGATGAAGGTCGGGTGATGGAGGGGCATGGGCGTGGGCGTGGGCGTGGGAGGAGGCCGGTGCCGGCATTGTTGGGGCTGGTTGGTGGTTGTGCGGTCGTGCGCCGGCCGGCCCGCTCGCTCGGAGGCGCGTGTGTCACTGTCGCTGTCGGTGTGTGTGTGTGTGTGTGTGTGTCGGATCGGGGCGGGAATTTGAGACACAAGTGGCTGCGGGTGAAAGAGACAAGCGCAAATGACGAGTCAGTGGAGATGTCGCGCGCGCTGCGCGACGGGCATGGAACTCGTTCGTTTAATTGGCGTGCCGCTTCGGCTCACTTGTCCTGTCTTCTGGTGGGGAATTGACCCTTTGCGAAACGGATGGTAAGGTTTCCCTGCTCGGCCAGCCCGTTCTGGGCTACGGCTTCTCTATTCTAGCCTCTTCCCTATACCGTGCACCTGCCCCATTGGAATGTCAGGATTAGCTCTTGGTAATTGTCGTCGTGTGTGTGTGTGTGTGTGTGTGTGTGTGTATGGAGCTAAACGTCGAAAGGAGACGGCGCCGGGAGTTGCTGTGAGGAAAGGCCCGAAGAGGCGGATTCGGTCAAAAGGTTCATGAGAAGAAGAGATGCGTGAAATAACTCGAAAATGGCCGTGACAGCATCGGATAGTATACAGAAAAGTCCCTCCTGTCTACACTTGCTATCGTTACTGATAAGCACGAGGGCTTTGGCGAATCACCCGCTAGACATCACTGGTGGGACCCCCACCTTCCCTGCATCAACCGCAATCTTTCAGTTTCCCATTCTTCACAATTGCGCTAAATTTGGCAGCCATGCTTGCCTCAAGTCTCCCAATCTTGGTGCCCTCAGAAGGCGAGAGAATATTTCTTGTTATTCAGATCTCAAAATAGTCCCAAGAAACCCTTGCTACCCCAATCCATGGCCAATGCCTGTATCTAACCCCGCAGATCTGCCGAGTCCGCAACCACTGCCCTTCCCGCCATATCCTGTAGCACGGCAAAAGCCTGTGACCAAAAGCAAAACAAGAAAAAGAAAAAGAAAAAAACCAGAAATTCAGAATGAAGAAGAAACCGACCCATCATCTCGTGGTATCCAGAGAGACGCCCTGATATTAGAAAAAAGCCATGTGGTAACAGTAACCCATGTTGTAATACAAAGTCTCGCCCGCCCGAGAGAGAAAGTCGCCCCGATAGTACCCCTATACCCCCTCCCAAAACCCCTGAGCAATAAGACACCGTAAAGAAGAAATTCCCGCATTCCCATTCGCAATATTCCCCCTAGTGTCTCTGTGAAAACAAAAAGCATAATGGTCTATATCCCAAACTCAGCTTCGCTTCCCAGTAATAGCCCCGCCAAAAACGCCGTCTACGCATCCCCTGGAAAACCAGCCCAACTAGGTGGCCAGCACATGCTGGTCTCCCGACTAGGCTTCAGAGACGCCTAAAAATAGTTTTCGTATACAAAAAGAGAAAAGGATAAGAAAGGTCGTAAGAGTCGCTATGGCGAAGGTCTCGTTTGATCGTTCTCGCTCGGCATTGTTGGTGTGGTTGGTGTTGTTGTAGACTCATCCTCGGTCGTCTCGTCAATCTCTTCCTTTTCGTCCATCCTCCCCTTGGGCTCGGTGATTTCAAGGCCAACCCAAGCGCCAACAACAGCAACCAATCCAGCAACCCACCACGACAGACCAGAGTATCCGCTCTCCATACCTTGAGTATAGAAGTATCCCGACACAATGGGACCAAGAGCCCGGCACAAACTGGCTGTCATGGCGGCCGCGCCATTGATGCTTCCCAGAGTCAACGTGGTCGGGGCCGAGTTGGTGAGGAGAATGGCATTGCTTGGGTACGCCAGCGTCGAAAACGTCATCTTCCAGACAACAATGCCGTACACACTAAGCATGCGGAGACTCTCGGGAAGAAGGACGATATATGGCGTGAAGAAGTAGAGCAGGGGGTACAAGACGGACATGATCTTGAATAGGCGAAGCGCCCCAATCTTGTTCGCAACGAACGGAAAGAGAAGCCTAGTCGACGCAAGGGAGTACACACCCTGGACGGAAAGGATGAAGCCGATTCTCTGCGTGTCCCAGCCAAAACCGTCTGCGAACTTGAATGGCAGCCGAGTTGGCGTCGATCGCTCAGGCGGGTTTGTGCTGAGGAATACCGGGAGGAGTGAGTCAAATGCCATTGTGTGACTAAAATCAGTTGTTGTCAGCATCGTGTCGTCAGCCTGCCACGTGAGAAGAACATACAATGCAAGAATACCGTAAGAAATAATGACAGTGATCACGGCTTTGGTGAAGACCTTGCCTGCAGGGGACTTCTCAGCCTCTGCCAGTTCAAGACCTCCTCCCTCTTCGAGATCAAGCGAGTCCTCCGAAACACTGACACTGTCTGATGCCGGCGACGATCGTGTTGAGCCCGTTCGATAGCCGGGAAGCAGCTCGTCGTTTTCGGATAACAGAGGCTGCTCCTCTGGAGCCTTGGCCGGCAGTGTTCCCTTGTCCTTGGCCTTCCCACTTCCCCAGATCCGAGACATGAGGGATCGGCCAAGCTCAACCCCACGATCGGGCCGGTGCTTCCTTTCGGCATGCGTCTCCTCCAAAAAGAGAATGCCGACAATTACGCCAATGAAGACGCAAATGGCACTGAAGAGATTAGGGAGCAGGTAGGGAAAGGTGTTGAAGAGGCCCTGCTCTGAAAAGAGACCGGGGAAACTCTCGACCGGTTTTGCAAGGGCGCCACCAATCATGGGTCCCACAATTGATCTATGGTCCAGTCAGCTCGTTGGTCTTGATCTCGCGCGGTTTAAAAGCGGAATCAAACATACCCTATACACCAGACTAAGGGCATCACAGTATATGCCTTGGCTGTATCATTTGGTCAGCATCTGGCTTCGTGGTGATCCCAAAGCTAAAACTCACGTTGATGTGCTTTTACCGTTACCAATTCTGCCACTGTCGTCTGCAAAACTCCAATGTTTCTTCTCGAATCAGCCTGGGAGCCCTCAGAAACGACTTGCCTAGGAGGACTCACCCGTTCAAAAAGCCACCCAATGCTCGAGCACCGAGGGCAACCCAGATATTCGGCGCAAAACCGAAAATGATGACGCTGATACCGGTTCCAGTCATTCCCATCAACAAGACCGGCTTTCGCCCAATCTTGTCACTGAGTCTTCCCCAAATGAAGCTAGTTGAGAACTCGGCAAAGGTGAATGCTGAGGTTACCATGCCAGCGTAGAAGGAGATTTGGTTTTCATCTTCCGTGATACCAAAGTCTCTAACCATGTGCCAAATGTATGGGAAAATAGACATGAAAGCAATAGGCTCACATATCCGACAGAGAGCTGCAAGCTGTTAGACAGGGCTTGACCGACAAGGTCAGGACTAGTGCGGAACTTACCAAGGATCGTGAGCTGTCTCGATGGGTACGGTGGGAGAGGCTTTCTCGAGCCGACAGACGTCTCGCTGCCGGCCATGCTGTTGCGCCGTCTTGTTCTCATAGTGTGTTGGGTTGATGTATGATAGCTGTGGGTGTCTTCTTGGTGGATTTTGGTGATACAGAGGAGAGAGTCGATGCCGCAGGGCCCCTGGCAGTTATATCGGCGAGGGACAAAGGACGTTATGTAGACCCGTGACAGGGAGCAATCATGGGTGACGGGTGCCAAGTGATGATGTGTGTGAAGAGAAGCGATGACAGGCCGGCCCAGGTGAGAAGGGAGGGACGAGAGGGTACTTGTACAAGAATGGGACGGAGGAAGGTTCGGGGGGGACAAGACGGAGGAGGAGCCATGTTGGCAGCTTACTTATGTTCATACTCTCTCTGTACCGATAAAAGCTAGGTAAATTCAAGGAGAGATGCAGTCCACCCAGAAGGGATGGGATCCCCAGGAAGCACGCCAGGGTGCGGGAAGGGCTGAGAGGACTGGGCAGTGGTCACCGGATCACCCATCTGACTGTGTGGGGATGTCTGCGGGATGTGGGAACCTGGCAGGAAATTATCTTGGTGAAGGGACGCCGTGAAACAGCGGTGACCGCGAGAGAGAGGATTACACCAAAGGGAAGACGACAGTCGATCCTGGGGGAGCACTAGGTCAGTTCAGGTACTACGGCAAGGAAGAAAGTGAGCGCGGCGGATAGCGTGAACATGGGCCAGGACAATAATCTTGGCGTCTACTGGCAACCCCAGGATGGCTGGTTCCCGACTTTGGCTGGCGGGTACCTTCCAAAGTCACTCTCACCCATGCGTTGCAGGGATACCGCCCACAGCACCTCAGCGCCCACCACAGCACCCACCACAGCACCCACCACAGCACGTCGACGGCCCAGAAAAGGGTTCGTCACCGTTTCGCTGGGACGTGGGATAACCGAACCCACCCACTCACAGCGCCGTCCGCCGTTGGGACTCGTGGACCTCCAGCTCGGACGCGGTACGGATACACACACCACTGTATTGCCTGTATTGCCTGTATTGTTGGTCAGTCAAGGAGAAATAAGGCGGCCAGAGTGATCGCCTTGCCAATCCGGTGTCGTCGACGACGGCTGCGTGCGGCCTGGTTGCGAGCAGCATGCTGTGCTTGCCGAGCTGCTCACCGCGGGGCCGGGTAAGGCTCGATGCAGCCGCGAACCCGTCGGACCTCGTTCTGGGCTGATGGTTTGAGAAGAAAATCAGAATAAGGCCTCGCACAGCAGCAGACGGGTCGGCAGACCGCCTACCCGGATCGCATGGTCAGGTGTGGCTGCGTCATCTCTACGGTGCCCGTTCCTCTTTGCTGCTTGTCGCGAGTCGCGGCTACCTATCGACGTGAGCAGAGCATACGGAAAGCCTTAGGTATGATTGTAGTAGGTCCGGTGATATGGGGAGCTAGCGTGCCGGGGATCGAGCGGCACCCTGTCTTGAAATTCGTGACTGCATTTGCCCAACCTGGAAGGCTCAACGACTGCATGAATACCTGCGCCTGCATCTGCAGCACCGCGGCTTCCCTGCCCACACAGCAACTCTGGCACTGGTGGAGCCTTACTGTGTATTAGGTTGGTGCCTCTCGTCCTTGGGTTCCGAGCTGTTGGCGATGGCTGCCCGTCAGTCAGTCAGTTAGGCATGTAATGTATGCTGAGCTTACTGTGCAGTAATTACTGCTTGGTGATGCGAGCGATACGGAGACAATGCTGACCCCAATTGGAGCCCGCATGGGAGCAGGAGGCGGTGAAAAAAGCCTTGCTTGTATTGCCCGTGAAGAGAGCGGGCAAGAGCCGCAGGAAGCACGAAGCAAACACCCATGCGCTGGGCTACCCTCAAACATGATATTATCTGAGACAAGAGATTACCCGATGACAGCAAAGTCTCGAATTGCTTCTTCAACAATTCCATCCACTCCCGTCGTTGAGAGAGGTCCCCACTTCTTGTCAAGTGGAAGCTTGGGCAGCTCCTCGCAAACATGCATGTTTTCTCTTTCTCGGCCCATGTTCGAGGAGATGGGTGATATCAGGTTCTTTTGCCTGCCACCATATTGCGCCAAGGTAGAGGCCCGATGAAGCCCGAAGCGTGGCTGCCGCCGCAACCTCGAGCACCAACGTTGCACAGACAAGTATGTATGCTCTTTGGCGGCGGGGCTCCAGAGGCCACGACACGACCACCAGCCGGAGCACGACACCCAAGTCGGCGCCGTCTGGCGGTCGGCAACTTCCATCCTTTTTCCATCATGGAATGTCTGCCCAAATCTCAACGGCAAAAGGACCCGGTCTTACGGAGCATTTGGCTGACGTTGTCGCTTTCCGGGGTGTCCGCGTCGTACAGCGCTCTGACGATTCGACGATCACAGGATGACTGGTCCAGGTCATTGGCCCGCCGCAGACAAGCACGGACAGTCGCATTTATTGCGCACCATTTCTTGCGCTGGCGACGGCGACACACAGCGAAGGGTTCCGGAAGCAGGATGTGAATTCCCGCCCAAGCCGCGCCGCGGAGATGGTGAGAAGCCTCCATGCCTGCCATCTCATCACAGCGAGCAGCCTTTTTGAGGCTCCAAAAGCAGGGCGGGCGTGGGCAATTCCAAGACAAATCCAAGACATATCAATGTAGTTTAGCGGGGAAAGAGGGGTGGTTGCACAAGAGTCTAGAGAACGAGACCATCTCAGTTCAAGCCTCTTTTTACTCGACCTCACGCGGCTCAAGTTGCCGACCGAAGGTGCAGTTCGAAGACTTTCCGCCATTGTCGCGATCCCGAGAAGAGCAACCCAACTGCCACCTAGCACGATACTCGAAGGAAGTGAGCCATGTCTTCAGACCCCGCAATGGACCCTGTCACCGCGCCGACTTTGTTGAGAATTCACTACGTATCAGGCCGAACCACTGACCGACAATACAATCATCGCTACTTAGACTGCTTTCCCACCCAGGTATCTTGACAGCACGTTAGGTACATGTGCAGTTTCGTATGTACATCTGCACTGTACCTCATGACACTGCTATCTTGCCCAACGTCCCGAATGGCTGGGTTCGCAACACCCATTGGTCAATCAGAAAGCTCGGCCTTACAAGCCCGCCAATCACCATGGTGATTCGGGGTGACAGGCCCCGCGGGCCCTTCAGGCAGGCTGTACAGAGCCACGGAGCATCATCCGCGTGCGTGGTTTTCGACCCCTCCGTGGTGTTGGCGATGGAGCCGCGGTGATTTTGAGGCCACACAAAAGGCGGTATGAGGTTTGCCGCCTCCGAAAACAAGTATCAGAGGCCATCTATGTACATGCCAGCACCCCCGGTGGTCATTCGCAACCGCTAAAAATATTCGATGGCTTTTCGGCGGTCTTGTCGCGGATGGAGTGCTCGCAACCCGAGTTTCCACACGTCATCAGCGCCCCAGCAGCCCCTGGCCTCGCGTGGCCATATCACCGCTACCATCGGGCGGCAACAGCTCCGGCACGGCGTCACCGTATTTGGGACGATCTCATATGTTCAGCTGGATCGCCCGATGCGTGGGGAAGTTTTGGCATTTGCTCTACCCACCTAGCGACCGCTCACACCAACCGGAGCCGTACCGTCGGCGTGGGGACGAAAATGGTGGGTGCGTTAAGGGCGGCTTGGAAAGTGCTTCGCTCAGGAAGCCAGATGACCATGTGCGTCCTAAAAAACCATCTGCCGAGCTCCCACCTGCTGGTACACTATGAGGTATTTGCTCCGTCTACCCCCCCGACGATGAAGCGCCAAAATCTCAGCTCGCACCAACACACGGAAACCTTCACATACTCGGTGCACTACATGTTCTTCATGTGCCACGCTTGCTGATTACGCTGCGTCGATGCCATGACAGTGTTCCCAGCGCCCAGCAGATCTTGACAAATCGGTACCCGAGACGGACCCCTGAAGAGCAAGAACCCAGCGAACGCCAGTTTTCGATTGACAAGGATAATCCTGGCCGCACCTCGCTTCCAGAAAATCGAATTCCCCATCTAGAAGCCCAACCAGATTGTCGGGCCGGGGTAAACGATCGTTCGGTTTTGAGGCACTCACTCCCACCGTCCGTCCAGGGCCAATCAGCAAGCCCAGTTTCCAAGGTTGCTGACCGAAACCTGGAGTGAGATGTGACTGGCTAGGGACGCCACGATGACGACTACCTTGCCTGAACCAAGCCGAAACACCAGTTGCTATCATGATGAAAACTTTGCATCAAATTTGACCCCTTTCTCCGTCTCCGCATCTCGCGCAGCTAAGCTATCCAGATGGCCAAGGCGAGACTGATTTTCTCCAGACGACGACGCTCCTTATTGGGCCTCCAAGGGGCCCGTTTCAAGCCTGCATACATACAACAGCAATCATGTGCTCTCCAACGTTCATTTGCGAGTGGTTGCATCCCGTCTTCTGACAGACTACTGCCAGGGGAAGCCGAGGAGAAGAACCAATAAGGATGCTGGGACTTGATGACGCAGCATTTTAAGAAATCCCGAATAAAAAAATGGTGTGGGAACCGCGGCTGCGGATCCAGTCAACTGTGTACCGATGTACAGTGTCAACTCCAAAAAGCCGCAATGATACGAACATCGGACACGAAGTCTCTCGACAACCAATCTACATATCAAATCTCAGAGAGTGACAGGAGAAGCCCTAGCCTGGCCAGGCAGGACAGGACATGGACCACCTGACGTCTGTGGGTGGTCTCCAAGATGCAGTATGCATGTCGTGCAGCTTCTGGGACAGGAAATGAGATCTAGCGGTTCCTGACGCGGTCTAGTCTCGGTCTGTCAGGCCGGAGCAAAGGCCGCTGATTTGCATGTTCTTTTTTTCTTCTTTTTTTCTTTTCTAGCGTCCCCAGCCATCCACCATCCTCTCGGCACCTCAATTCGGCGGAAATGCGATAGGCAGTGGCAATAAAGCTGAAACACAGGGTGGATGCCATCGTGAGCAACAAACTGGCGCAACCGATGGGGAGGAGCCGAATGGCTGATTTGTGAATCAGTCTCCGGACCAGTGGGCAGCTCCTCTCGTCGACTTGCCAGCTCGGTAGTGTGGGAGGTCACCGAAAAGGAGGGGTGGGGACAGAGTGTTTCCGATGGAATGGCCCGCAAGGATGGGTGATGCTGTATGAAATGATTCGTGGGGCTGTCCGAATAGGAGAAGCTCGTTCAGCACCAATACCTATGGGGGTTCGGTCCCGGATCCGCAAGGTCGGGCAAAAGCCGGGCAACGCTTAAGTACCGTGGGGCACGGGGCTGAGACCACAGCAACTTGGCCCCACTGAGACCGTCACCTTCCAGCCCCTTCTGAGACGAACATTACTTACACCGGCACTTCACCTCTCACCGTCTATCGGTCCCTCCAACCAATATCAGGCACAGCTTGTCTTGAAAATGACCGACATCCCCCTGCTTCAACGCGGGGCTGGCTGCCCCCAACAAGCCTGGGGGCCCCAAGCTGGCCAATCGACAAGGCCTCGCACGATTCCCCCACGCGCACGCTGACTAGTGATTGTGACCTTTCATGATTTGAGCTTCTCTGCAGAATCTTCCAGGTTTGATATGGAACGGGGGATCTTGTGTGCCACGCTAATGAAGGCACTTTCTGGGCAGCTCGAAATGTCGACCACCAACATCGACTTTGACCTGGCCAGGCAAGGTGCGTTGTAATATGCGTTGGCTCCGTTCCTCCTTCGTCCTTTCTGAACCTTCAAGGTTGCAACCACAGACCTCGGAAAGGAACTACGTGATGATTGCTGAGGAAGGGCCTACATACGTCCAAGGAGTCCGAGGTTTAGCCGCATGCTGACAAGATAGGTACAGGAAACATCCCAGGGTACGCTACCAGAGAACTGATAGTCCTGGTGCAACATCACGTACACTTCTCTTTCCATTTCCCGCTCGTACAGCCATCAGAGGGCCGTTTTCTGTCCCCGCTTTTCACGCGAACCATGGATCACGGCAGCGCACTGCATCTCTCTTTCGGACTGACTGCCTGGATGCTTCATTAAGGCCGCTGACTCCAATCGGTCCTCCTGCTTGTCACCTCAGGGACACGCCCTTTAGCTTCCCCAGACAAGTGCCGTCTGTGCCGCAGCGAAGGGTGGCACAATCGGGCCATAGGACAACACCACAGCAATGCCTAATGGATGGCATCGCTCCTCCTTTCCTGCTGTCTGCGTCTTCAAAGCCTCCCCACGCAAGCGTTGCTCATCAGTGTCAGCGAGACATCCATGGCCAACTTCCAAGGTTTTCGATGACTGTGGTGTAGGGATTCCGCATGACTTAGCCCTGCAGGGCAGACGCGATTCGACCAACGCTGCGTCTTGCAGCGCCTGTGCGCCTCTTCCCGCACTGACTTGTAAGCGACACTGGCCCTCGGTACTCTGAAAAGAAACCTCCTTCTTGTTTCGTCAACCAATGGGCCTCTGGGCGCCGATACGATGTTGTTGGCATTCGCTTTCCACAGGTCGTCTGATGGCCCCAGGGACTGCTGGTCGCGGTCAGCCTCCAAGCTGATCCGTGATATCAGAAGATTCTGCCGATCAGTTTTATTACCGGCGGCATAAGCCACTGAGAGGATATATTGTCTTGGTCCAATTATGTGCGGGGAGCACGATGTTGAAGCTAACCATAAGAATTACTTCCAGGAGCCAGGACGTCATGTTTGCAACTGCACGAGGCCTAATCAGACCCAGGATTGTGGTCTGGGCTGAGCTGAGTCCATGCTCTTGCACCTTCTGGGCTCCCGAGCAAGCCGGTGGTCGAGGATCCTCACTGCCCATGTCAAACCCTTCTTGGCGTTCTGGGTCCCGGGCCGTGGCCAATATCGCAACTTCGCCCAGTAGTGATCTGGTCTGCGAATGTACAGAGTCACGGAGTACATGGCGCCGTATCATATGGGAGCTCCTGCTTCGCGCAAAAGCAACCGCCGAGCTGTCTAGCCATCTCTGGTGGGCTCCCACCCACTGTGGCCCTAAAGCATGATGATGATGATGATGATGATGGCTTCTATGTAAGTCTACTGCGAGGGCAGTGGCCAGGATGATTGGCACAGTCGCATTCTAATCAGGATGTTCGATGTACCCGAACCAACTCGCATGGTTCTTCTGCCACGACTAGCCATCGGCCTTACTGCAGCGTCAGAGGATTGCAACCAACCGACCGTGGCCTCAGACATCGATACCCCGGAGCGGAACTCGCTCCGAGGCACTACAGCCTAACTGGCCTCGTCGTCCGGGCCCGAAAGCCCCATGACCGGACTTCTTCCCGAGGCGATGCCGCCGTCTGACTGCATTTCTTCTGCAGCAAGCAGAGCGTGGATGATTCATGCCACCCACAACAGCGCCGCATCTCTGTTCTGGTCCGCCATGGGAGCAGCTTGACGTTGCTTGGTTGCATTTGGCTACGTCTGCGTTGGTGTTTTCCCCATATCACAAGAACCTTGCTCAGCATGCGACAGGGGGCCGCGTGATTTCGACAAGGAACGGAAACACCCATCCCCCTCTCAACTGAAAAAAGCAAAGACACAAGCAAGAAGCCGCTTCCGTCAGCCGATCGCCGTCATATCTGAGAGAAATTAATCTACAGCACACAGACATATCACGTCCACCGAATCGAACCCCCTTGGCGGATACGGAGATCAGGCACACGCCTTCTTGACCGGTCTCGTAACTGGACCGCTGTCCTCAGAATCGTGCAGTTCGCCTGACGCGATAACAACTTCCAGCCGGCCTTGTGGCGTCGGAGCTTCGGGCGAGCTGCATTCACAGTCGCTTATCACAGCCCGTCGTGCGTTCTGGCTCCCACTTGGGGTCTCACGATTGAGTGACCTGTCACTTTTTTCACGACTCACTTCAGCGCACCCACCACCAGCCAAGGTTGCATGAAGCTGTCGAACACAGCTGTTCGCTGCTCGGCCCGCCCTCCGACAGTTCTTTTTCAGACTGGCAGGTTACCTAGCCCAACGCCGTGTATCCCCAAGTCTACCCGCACCTGTCTCATGTAGATCTTGATGAATGCTCGAGGGATACAGCGGGCTGAGACGGGCTGGCCAACAGAAGGTTGTTCCACAGAGCCTTGTCAAGGATGACTGTATTTGGTATGTCGAAGGTTACTGCGAGGAGGCGGTCAAGCTGCTGCCGCTCCAGCGGTGGTGGAACACGACCTAGAAGGGGAGAACTCTACATCTCTCTTGACATGCTCGCTCTAGTGCTGGTCATATCAGACATGGAGATATGCGCCTCATTCATCGAGCCTCGGCAACAGTCCCGTCTGCCCAATCCAAAAAGGATGGGTTGCCGACAGGAACGAGGGGTACTGATGATGAATACGAATAATGGCTGGGGCCCGAGAGAGATTGGCGACGGGTTAGGTCAAAATCTCAGGTACACAATCTGTGTTGTTGCCTTGGCGATCCGGACCTACTGTCCACCCTGTCGGCTCCAGGACAAAACGCTGCCCCGGAGTTCGCCCGACTCGAGCGTGTGCTTGGGCGTGCTTGATGCAGTGCCTTTCGCGTCCGACCAGCAGCACAACGGCAGGAGAGGTCAGCCGACTGCTTCTGTCGCCACAAAAAAGCTCCCAGTGTCTGAGCACATAACGGTTTACAGCCTTTTGCATGGCGGCGGATGCACAAGGAAGCAGGGAGCTAGCAAGGGCGTGTTTGATGCCATTTTGGGTAGGCTGCATGTAATTACATGGATCAGTCATGGTCCATCGGAACAGCTGAGTGCACACAAATGGGATGTGAGGATCCAAGATTCCACACCGGCAGTCGGGGGCGGTTTTTGTTCCTACCCGGATTAGTGTGCATATAGGTCAACTACGACATTGTATGTAGTAGTGGCAGTAGTGGCGGGTAAGCGTTGTGATATCTGTTCCTTCGACTCCTGGCTAGTCACCAAAGTCAGCATGGGACGATCCTTCGTTCATCTTGTCGTACAGATAGACGATTGCTTGGCGCTCTCTATGGGCCAGAGGTGGGTCTCTCCGTTATGGTGTCACTATCTGGCGTGGTTACACAAGTGAGAGCTGCCTGAAAGAACCGGCTAAGGATACAGCTGGGAAGGAACGGGTGTTGTCGTCGCCCACCCCACCTTTTTCCACTATGCTCACCCCTCAGAACACCAGGAGGTGTCGCAATTTACCCCGCCATTCCGCTGCGATAAGATTAACGGTAATGCCACCCCCCCCACTCTTCTGAGCTAACGGCCGGTGGTGACGCACGCTGGGTTTGCTGAAGCACGGCGGGACTGCATCGATTCTTTCGATACGTTCTTCGATTTTTCTTGCCATCACACCACACACAGAAACACGACAGACGCACTCCCACACAACGTGCATTGCCATTACGATCAGCTGATTTATTCCGTGACCATCCGCAACGAGTAGAGCAACCAGACAATATGGCAGGTGGCAAGAAGGGCAAGGGAGACGCCGCCGAGGGCAGCAAGAAGGCCCAGGGCCAGGCGAGAAAGGCCGAGAGTGCGGCGAAGAAGGCCGCTGAGTCTCAGGCGAAGGAGGATGCCGCCGAGGCGGCCAAGTGGGAGAAGGGAACGAAGAGCAGTGCGAAGAAGTGAGTTTGATTCTCCTCCTACTATCACAATCCTCCGGCAGAGCTCCTGGCCAAAAGTGCAGCCCCCAGTCCCCTCCGCCCTGTTTCTTCCTTCTCTTCCGATTCCGATATGCGGGCAGCCGCCGGAAATACCAACGGACGGTAGTTGGTTGGAGTCTTGTCTAGCTGAGGCAAAGATTACCACTGCACGAAGGAGAGAAGGATCTCGAGGGTGGTATCAGTGCGTATAGTCTGTACGACAGCTACCGTGAGCAACCGGGTTGTTGAGGAGAGAGGGAGAGAGCTGGCTGGTAGTCTGCCCATATGGGTGTTGTAGGTGTGCCACGACCTATGGCGGGGTCAAAGCACACCACACTCGGCACACCACACAAGCCTTTCCTTCGCCCCCCTTCCCCCATCCCTAAGCTCGGTCGCCAGTTTATTTCCATGGGGGGAGGGGGGAGGGCAAACTCCCACACCACATGGGAGGATCAGCCAACTACCGAAGTTGGGTGAAGCTTGGTTGCAAATACTTGGCAGGGACTTTTCGAAATCAAGCACACCTAGACACAACACGAGACAGAAGCAATGATGACAGATACACATCACAATTCTAGAATGCTGACATGATTCCTCTTACAGAGAAAGTGAAGCCCAAAAGAAAGCCGAGCTCGCCCGTAAAAAGGCCGAGCGCGAGGCCCTGCTCGCCGAAGAGGAGAAGAACACCCCTGGCCGTTCCCAGCCTAAGAACGCCAAAACCGCCGTTAAGAAGTCTCGTGGTCTGGACCTTTCTCAACTGGACGATCCATCTGGTGGCCTCTCGGCGCTCAATGCATCTGGTATTGACAATGCCCTCGACGCGTTGAGCCTGGCTGGCCCGGCGACGCAAGACAAGATCGATCGCCACCCAGAGCGGAGATTCAAGGCGGCTTACACAGCGTTCGAAGTGAGAAGGCTGGCAGAGATGGAGGACGATGGAACGGGCCAAGGTTTGAGGTTGAATCAAAAGAAGGAGAAGATCAAGAAGGAGTTTGAGAAGAGCCCGGAAAACCCGTTCAATCAGGTGAGCGCGAGGTACGATGCCACCAAGGAGGAGCTGGCCGAGTTGAAGGCGGAGGAGAGGAGGAAGATTGAGGCCAGACTGGGCAAGTAAAAGCGTGGGGGTTCGTAGGCTGGGACAGGAATCTAGCGGGCCGGTTGCCGCGGGTCCTTTTGCGCCTTTGGGGCAAGCGGACGGCTACAGGGGGTTACCGGGGGCTCAAGGGCGACGAATAGAGGAAGAGCAGCGGGAGGAAGAGAGACACCGGTCAAGCTGCTTTGGTGATGCTAAGGCTTGATCGGTGCTGCAGGCGGCTGAGAAGGGAAGTCAGATGGGGTTGGATAAAGACCTCATAGGGCAGAGACCGGGGAAGGACGGGATGATCAGAAGGAGGGCTTTTTTTTGGCATCCAATAAAAGTTCGTTGAAGGGACTTTTTGTGTTGTTTCAGTTTGTTTTTTTTCATCATGTACAAGCACAGCACACGGCAGAGTTCCATAGAGGCCAAGGCCCTAAAGGGACGGGGGTTTGTTTTTTTGTTATTTTTGAATTTTTAGCTGATATGCAGTGTTCTCCCACTTCCCGTCTATTTGTCCCCAAAAGCATGGCACACCGCGGCGCCGTCCGAATGGAAGGGGGCTTTTTTTTCTCCTAAACTGTGTATGAACGTGTGTGAAAATGCCGAGAGGTTCTAGATTCAGGAAATCTCAGGCCACATTTGTTGGCGGTTGGTGTTGAGGGTTCTTGGAATGTCAGCCTGGGCAAGGGTAGTGCTTATTTTAGGATGCTGGGCGATAAAGTGGTCTCTCTTTTTTGGATTTTTTTGGAGAAGGAGAAGGGTTGATATTTCATGATATTTGGGAATGACGGGGGGGGAAATTGTTCGGGGGGTGGAACTAGGAACCCTAACCCTGGAGTTATGTGAGATTTTTTTTTGTTGGGGTTGAAAGGTGGGGGAAATGGAATTGGGGGGAATTGGTTGTTGGGCTTGGCGCCAAGGCCGGGGGGGGCGAAGGGAAGATGGAGTGGATTTGCATGAACCCCCCGGGCCCGGCTATGAACCTTGATGGGAGACGACGACGACATCTCATCGGTGCGGTGGTGATATGAGAACCGCGGTTTTGTCTAATTTATGCAAAGCACTGCTTGAGACTTTTTTCCTAGATCCTAGAAAACACAACGCTCTGGTGATTTATTCATTTTTATGATATTGGGTCCATCGAAGGCGTGGCTACCTAGTTTGTTTGTTTTGTGTTGTCGCTCACAACGACGCCCGCTCACTCACCGCATAATTTAGCTTGACTCATCAACCTCACTCCCCAGCTCACTCAAACACCTGAAGATAGAGTGAGGTATCACAAAATTTTATGCGAAAAATGGCCTCCCCTCGATCGTCGTCATCGTCCTTCTTCTCCCCGGCAAACTCCAACCCCAACCTCAGCACCGGTGCCGGGCTCAGCATCGCCCCCTCGCCCACCATCGTCGTCGGTTCAGAGCACAACCTGGAGACGACCAGGAAACGGCTTGCTTCGTTACCAGCCATCAAGCGCGCGAATTTAGTTGCTGAATTGTATTTTCATCTCACTCCCCTTCCCTCTCATTTCTAGAGATGTAAGAAACTAACAATCTACGTTAAGCACCGCACTCAAACACTCCCCACCCCCGGGCATCATCGTCTCCCTCCCCCCCTCCCCCCACTCCCCGGACTACCCAACCCTCTGGTCTGGCGTGCTCTTCGTCAGAAAAGGCCCCTACGCCACAGCCATCCTGCGGTTTCAAATCTCGTTTCCAGATGATTACCCCGACAGCGCCCCGCTCGTCACCTTCAGCACGGATATCTTCCACCCGTTGATTTCTCCCCTGACGACATATGTCGGGGAGGAATCGGGAAAAAAAGGGGGGGTGAGGCTGCCTCCGGGGGGGTTTGGATTGGGGCATGGGTTTCCGGGGTGGTTCAAGTCTGATGACGACGGGGAGCAGCAGCAGCACCAGGAGATGGGGGGAGCGTTTGTGGTTGGGGGATCGGGAATTAAAAAGGGGGCCAGCGGGGGGGCAAAGAAGGTGAGCACGTGGGAGGTGTTGAGATATATCAAGAGCACGTTTGATGATGAGGGGGTGCTGGATGAGGTGCCGCTTGAGGCGGCGGGGAATCCGGGGGCTTGGCATGCTTGGAGGACGCATAGGCGGTGTCAGAGGGAGAGGGAGCAAAGGGAGCGGGAGAGGGAGGAGCAGAAGAAGAGGGAGCAAGGGGCTGCTGGGGTTGGGGACGAGGTGGTGGTGGAAAAGGCGGAGACGGTGGTGAGTGATGATGGGAGGGGGAGTGTTGGTGGTGGTGGTGATGCTAGGACTAGCTCGGGGAGTTTGGTGTCGCAGGTGCCGGCTACGCCGACGAGCAGCGGCAGGAGGCCGGAGGAGTGGAATTGGGAGGGAGTTTGGGAGAGGAGGGTGAAGAAGGGGATTGCGGCGAGTTTGTCCGAGGGGGTGTTGTTTGGGGGGGCTGCGGGGGGGCCGGATGAGGTTATTAATTTTCTGCCAATGGATGAGGCTGAGGTGGAGGGGGTGAAGCAAAATTTACTGAGGACGCTTGGGGCGGTGGTTTAGGGGTGTGATCTAGTGAAGATGCCTGTCGCGGCGGCTTGGTGGTTTAGCGCCGGGTCGGGAGCCGAACAGTAACGGTGGGTGGGGCGGACCGTGCCTTCCCGGGTACATGATTCCAACGCTATGCGCTATCAACTGCCGGTTGGGGATTCATCTGATAACCTGGAAGTCTTGGTCGTGCTTGCTGTTCTTGGGGGGGGGGGGGGGGAGAGGATGACCTAATCGCTAGAACTAGAACTCTTCCTTTCTTTGTATTTGGTTCCCGAACTTGACATTTGAATTTTGCCATTGACAGACACGTTTAACATGCTACCGACATTGCTTTGGCGGCATATGTTTAGCGGTAGATAATTGTTCATCATTACTTTCAATACCCCCAAGGTTTTTCCTTTCCTCTGCCCTGTTTCAGAGTCCTTCTCAAACCCGTGGCCAAGGCGAGTGGAATACATGGTTCTTCCTGGTTGTGTAGCCCAGGAGATCGACCACAGCTTTTATTTTGATACATGCGCAACCCGAGAGCTGTACACAGGCAGCTGATTCGACAAAACCGTTGACCGAATACTACGATACACGCATTTCAGTAACGTGATGGCTGTTGTTTATGGTCAACCGCCTGTCGCCATGGCTGATAGGGAGCTGCACCGCCAGCCGCCCACCAACCGCCATCTTCAAGGCTGGGGACAAGTACCCGAGCCGTTACACATACGCAAGCAGTCTGGGGAGTACACGGGGGGAAGTCAGAGTTATGGTGGTGATTCGTCGAGAAGGGCCAGCATAGAGAGCAATGCTACCGATGCGAGCTTCGAAAGCGTACCGGAACCGCCCGGCGACCATGTACCGCTGAGTATCCCAAAACGGAGGGGGGACCCGAGCGGACAGTCGTCGAATTCCCCGGCGCAAAATGGGTTGTACCAGTTCAAAAGTGCTTTGAGGCCAGGCGGTGGGTCTTTTCCACTGGGCTGTGATGGTGATGATGTAACCCACTTACACGGAATAGATGTAGGAAGCAACATTGCACCGGCTATTCCGCCACGATCACAGCGACGATCCACCTCGTGCAACGCCGGACGTCATCAGAGGGCACGATCCCCTCAGTTGCAGTTACCTCGTCCTTTCAATCCACCAGGGAGAAGCTTTCGAAGGCGGGGACAGGTGCTAGATGGGAGTACCGATCAGGAAGGGTATGGGTGGAGGGACACGTCACCGGCCATGCCGATGGGGTTTGATGGTCACCGGTTGCGTAACGCGAGGAGTTTGTTTCACCTGGCTAGGGCTGCGAGTGGGATGAATGGGATGAATGGGATGGATAGTATTGTTGAGCCGCCGAGATCTCCGATACCGCCGGAGCCGGACAGTCCGACCAGTTCGCCTGATGAAGGGCCGCCGGCGCCGGATCCGCTGGTGTTGGTGCCCAGAATTGTGGTGACGCCGGAGCATAAGGCGTTGGACGAGGGGGCGGTGAGTTTGTGGGCGGCGGTGCAGCTTTCGACGCAGATATCGAGGGCGAATGCGCCGGAGAGGGGGGAGCATGGACATGAGCCTTCGCCGCCGGGTGAGTTTGAATGGGACCACGGTGGAATTGGGTGGGCTTGGCTAACTAGGCGTAAGATCTGTTTCGTTATGGCTGCTTGTATGATGTCTCGGTGGAGATACTACCTACAAGCAGAAGTTCGATCATTGAGGTGGTGGATGATAAGGCGTGTGCAATGTAGGTCTGGAGGGATCTCTTTGGGATTTCAGGGCACTGACTTAAACAAACAGAAGCACACTGTATCCGGGATCACGGCTCCTGGTCGTAGCCCACGTCCGCCTACTCCCTCCGGCAAACACCCACCGCCTCCGTCGGAATGCTCATCAAAGCTCTGACGATCTCATGGAGGACCTCGAACACCACCTTGGAAGCACAATGACCGAATACCTCCAAGTGCGTATAACATACAGACACTCTGGGTTCCCTCAACAACAGCAACAGCAAACGAGAAATATGGCTGCGAAAAATGCTTTCAATGATGGCATTGCCAATGTACAGACGTCAATTCAAACTACTGCTGTTGCGGTAATCAAACGCCACAATTCGTCCTCGCCATGGTCACCGCGCCCCCGTGCGCCGCAGCCAAACCCAATTTTTGAGATTATTGCTTCGCACTGGGGGGTTCAGAGCGCGAATGAAGTTATGCAGAGAATCATCAGCTCTAGACCGCCAATGGGAAGAAAATCACCTCCGCCTTCGTTAGGTCCACCTGGAATTCTGACGGGAGGGAGGTTTACGCCTAATCTAGTAAGCCCCGAGGAGAGTGGGGAGGAGGATTATCGGAGGCATTATGAGCATGAGGAATCAATCAGTGAGGAAACGATGCATGAGGCTCGACAGCAGGCCTCAACTTCGGCTGCTCCCCCGACCAGAATGGCACCTCCTATACCAAAACGGCAGACAAGTTTGAGGCAGGCGGAGGTTGAGAAACAACAGCAAAAACAAGCGGTGCAAAGGCATTTAAGAAGCGAAACTGAGGATATCGCACGAATGATCAAGATAGGATCTTGGCCGGAGTCACCGCGGAATTCTGTTGACGGTGGTTCTGGCGAGGGGGGAGTGAATCAGACACCTTCGTCGATGGCAATGACGACGCCTGCCACGACAAGTACGAATCGGACAACGTATCGGTTGAGTAAGTTGAGGAGGGTACCGAGTTATCTGAAGATGAGTGGTGGGGGAGGGATGGCGTCGCCACCTGTGACACCGACGGTGACGAACTTGGAGGGGGTGGTGGAGATGCCGAGGAGTAGCACCACCAGTGCGAGTTCAAGAGCTGAGAAGGAGAGACAGTCATACCAATCATCGCGGTCGTACCAGTCGTCGGCACAGTCATCTCTGGGGAGGAGGAGGTCGCTGGGGGGTGATGGGCCTAGCTCGCAGGAGGGAAGAGAAAGGGGGAGGGAGAGTAGGGATAGTAGAGAGAGTAGGGGGGGTCGGAGTAGGCCATCTACGTCTGGGGGGCAAGGAGGGGCGGGGGAGAAGATGTTTACTTCTATTGTGAGGACTATTGAGAGTGGGAGTGGGAATGGGAATAATATGGGGAGGAAGGCGAGCAAGAAGGAGAGGGGATGGTGGGGTTGGAGTGGGTGGTGGCAGTAGGAGTGATAGACGTGACTAGGTGGGTTGTACAATAGAATAGGTATAGGAATAGTTGGAGGTATTATCAATTCGATTGTGGTATATCATTGATTCGTATGTGTGGTGGATTGTTTGAGATTGTTTGTTATTTCGGCGTCTCTACTTCATTGAGCGTAGTCCAGGTTCCAATACGAAGCCGGGGAGTTTCGGGACTTGGGTACGGAAGTCCCCCCGGTTTATTTTGATTTGGCAGGCATTATTATTACGATTGTGCTTTTTGGCCACCTGTTTATGCTCTCTTTCTTGCACGTCTTTTTTATTCGTCAGACCTTGGCTCCGACTCGATGGCTTGTTCTGTGTTTGTAAGAAGCCAGTTGTGATAGAGACATCTCACCGCGTCTAGGTACTCTCACTGGCAGGGGTAGGTCTCATGAACAAAAGACAATCTTATTACGGACATCTCACCGGTCTATTCTATTCTCACTGGCAGGGGTAGGTAGGTCTCATGAACAAAAAAAGTTACAAGACAAGTAAGTTTATTTGATCTCGTATTTTTGCGCATCGGTTATGTAATTGGGGTTAAGTAGGGTCTTCCTCTCTAGACTTTTATGGGACTATTTTACCAGAGCCCTTTTTGTTTTGGTTTTGTGAGAGAGAAAGTTAGTGATACTTCGGAGATCATCCCGGTCGTGTTTTATGATAGGCCCCGGAAGGCAGCGGAAACGAACCGAGTCTTTTTTTTAAAAAACAAAACAGGTTATGTTTGGATTGTTTCGCGAGATTCTGTTCTGCGGGTCTAATAACTCGATGCAACATCATCTTTTGTTGTGTGTGCGTGTGTGTCGTCTAGAGGCGCAATGGGATTACGGACATGGCCCCGAAACTCTTTTTAATTGGCGAGTATACCTATTGAATGACTGAATGAACCCTTGGAAAAAAAAAAAAGAAAACCTGTTTTTTTTCCAATTTGGTACATGTCATTGTTACCTTTGGCTTTTCCTCTCTAGACTTCCAGGTTTGGGGAATCTACACAGGTAATCAATGACGGACATCAACCCGGTCTCCTCTGATTTGCCAGACATTGTTTTTTACAAAAACGAGCCCTTCCTAAAGCTGTCATCTCCTCGTTGCGCTAATCAACTTCGTCGACTCAATCCAGTGTAGTCCCCAATGTATGTACAGTACGTGTACCACAAAGCCAGGGATTGCGGGCGTCGCCCCGGCCCGTCTAATTGGCGGGTAGCTAATTTTAGAATCGAACCCATTCTACACCAGCTGACCATGTAGATCTCATCACGTACTGTAATTTGTTCACTCGCATTACATGTATGCGCGGTGACGCGGTTGGGAAACAAAAAAAGTACGAGGGTTTTTCTTGTCAAACGGACATCACCCCGGCTTGGTTTGATTGGCCTGGCCCGTGTCCTTCGGATTCCCATCTTCGTCAAAGTCGCCCCACAAAAACCAGTAGCATTTTGTGCGCGAGGGGTCGGGTACGTTACCCGCGTGGCACCTATTGCAGATAAATGATATCAGTCATAAAACTCCCCTTTCTCCACATTCGAAACCAGCGGAAAGATACCTAGGGGGAGACGTACATGTAGAAATACCGCCCCCAATTCTCCTTCCTCTCCCTCTCACCGTTGGCCTTTGCATCGTTTGTGACGACTCGGAGGACTCCGGGGACGCCGCAGTGGCATTTTGGTGTGTACTTTGGGTGGAATTGGGACCGGTAATGGCGGTAGGTGATGTTGATCCGGATGTTTTTGGCGATAGGATGGGGGGTTATGGTTGCGGTTGGGGCGACGGAGTGTTTCCATTCTTCCTGGGTGGTGGAGTGCATGATCAACAGTGAGTTGTGTGGGAGAGGCAAGGATATTTGGCCGGTAAGATTAGGGTCTGGATTGGATGAGGAGGAGGAGAGGAAGGAGGAGATGCGGCGGAGGCGGAATTCACGGGTTACGCCTAGGGAGAGGGAGGCGATTGTCGGGCGTGGGCCGAGGTAGGTTAATTGGTCGGTATGCTTGACAAAGGTTTAGTACAAGAAAAAAGGGGGAGGTGGTTGGTGATGAGAAGGAAAGAGAAAAGAATAGGGGT
Source organism: Triangularia verruculosa (assembly GCA_033296885.1). Lineage (NCBI taxonomy): Eukaryota > Fungi > Ascomycota > Sordariomycetes > Sordariales > Podosporaceae > Triangularia > Triangularia verruculosa. The sequence continues at coordinate 24,193 of MU863967.1, read as the reverse complement.
GGTGGTTGGCAGGGGAACGCTCAGGGGCTGAATACTGGAATTGTGGATAGAATTGGGAAGAACACAAACATACCCATCCTACACTCTCCTGCGGCCCATTATAACAATTCACAAAAGCTGCATTCGCGCACCACGGCTCAGACGGTTGATATTTCGGCTTTTGACCACCATGGTGAGTACGAATGCGCTCTTGAATTGCTGAATTAACCGTCTCTTGCACGCGAGTTCGTATAGCTTCTAGTTTTGGGGTTAGAGTGCGGACATCCTATGTAAATTCCATTAGAAACTATGAAAGCAGTGGGGCCGGTGGAAATGAAGGTGGGAACATACGACAATCCTTCCCCCGTTGTAGTGGTAGTCATCCTTTTGCTCTTGTAGCTCCTTTTGACTACCAACGTAAAAACCAGAGGTGTGGGGGCTGGAGACGATGTTGTCAAAGAGCTTGAAGGATGCCTTTTGGAAAGTTTTGGCCTCTTCGAGGAGCTCGGAGAGGAGCTCGTTGGCTTCTTCGGCGGGGAGGAAGTTGTGGATAATGGAGCAGGGGGTGTGCTCGCTTATGTCTTGCGGGTCGTAGAGGTATAACGTCTGCCCTTTTTTCGACAGAAGTTTTGGTTTTTTGGACGATGGTTCGCCGGATGATGGGTCAATTGTAAAAGATCGCAAGGAAGTTTGGCCTGCTATTGTGCTGTTGGTGGTCTTTTTGACAGGTCGGGGAGTTGATGGTGATTTGAGCATTTTAGAGGCAGCTTGGACGTCGCCATCGTGGGCGAGGAGGATGTCGAGGAGCATTTCTTGCTCAGCTTCTGGATGTAGGGAAGCTAGGATCGCCAGCTTGATATCTGTCGATTCTTCGTAAGATTCCTCCGCTGTGCCATCGCTCGTGCTCGTCTTGCGCTTCTTTTGCTTTCTCGTCACAAAGGCGTCCATGGTGTTTCACTGTGGTCCTCTTGCGTCGAATTCCGCCAAATAGTCTTATAAATCCAAACATCCACAGAATATCCAAGCGCATGCGTTCAAGCCAGAATCATTGTTGCAGGTAGACCGCAGGGTGCAGTAACGCGTAAATGAAAGATGGACGTGTCATTAGTGGGGCACCCATCGCCCAAGAGGTGCGCTGTCACGGGACCTGTTACAGCACTCGCCTCACAAACAGGGATTGATGCGACTGTTGCAGAGCCCCCCGCGGGGCCGGTTCCGGGGTAGCTACCCGTAAGCCGAGGCCCAGCTGCCCCACCATCCACCGAACGGACAGCGGCACATGGCAGCCCACCACCCATCCATCCAACCTCTCCCAAGCCCCGAGTCTTTGAATTCCTGACGTAGGTACCTCTCCCAAACTGTCGCAAAGCTAAGAATCGACAGCGAGCCTTTTCTCTTTGCCAAATCATTGCTCCCCCCATTGCTCAGTAAACCCCTCCCCCTTCCCTCGTCACAATGGCCTCCCTCCTCGAAGCCCGCACGCCGGGTTTCAACCCGTACTCGGTCAAATACTCCCCCTACTACGACTCCCGCCTCGCCGTCGCCTCCTCCTCCAACTACGGCATCGTCGGCAACGGCCGCCTCTTCATCCTAGCCCTCGGCCCCCAAGGCATCGCAATCGAAAAAGCCTACGACACAAACGACGCACAGTACGACCTCGCCTGGTCAGAAATCAACGAGAACCAATGCGCCGTAGCATGCGGCGATGGTTCCATCAAGCTCTTCGACCTCAACGTCCCCGACTTCCCCATCATGAACTTCCACGAGCACAAGCGAGAGACCTTCAGCGTGTGCTGGAACCCCGTGACCAAAGACACTTTTCTCTCCTCCTCCTGGGACGGCACAATCAAAATAGTCTGTTCCCCCCCCCTTTCCCATCCCCTTTCCAATCGCTAACATAAAAAGTAAAAGTGGTCCCCCACCCGCCCAGCAAGCCTAAAAACCCTCCCCGTCGGCAACTGCACCTACTCGGCCTCCTTCTCCCCCCACAACCCCTCCCTCATATCCGCCGTCTCCTCCGACTCCCACCTCCGCCTCTTTGACCTCCGAACCCCGGTAAACGCGAAATACCACCTCGTCGCCCAGATCCCGATCCACTCCCCGCCCTCCATACCCCAATCCACCGTCCTCCCGAGGCTCCAAAACGGCAGCACATACGCCGGCAGCATCCCGAGCGAGGCGCTGACTCACGACTGGAATAAATACGTCGACACCGTCGTCGCCACCGGCGGCGTCGACCGCACCATACGGACGTTTGATATCCGAAACCCGACGGGGGGACCGACGGCGGTGATGCTAGGTCACGAATTTGCCGTCAGAAAGCTGCAGTGGAGCCCGCATGCGAGGGACGTGCTGGCCAGCGCCGGGTACGACATGACGGTGAGGGTCTGGAGCGACGGGTCTGCCATGCCGGTGCCGGTGGCGGAGAACACGATCAGGGTCGGGCAGGAGCTGGGGTTGATGAATAGGCACACCGAGTTTTGCACGGGGGTGGATTGGTGCTTGTTTGGGACGGGAGGGTGGGTGGCGAGTGTGGGGTGGGATGAGAGGGTGTTGGTTTGGGATGCGCATACGCTTTTGAGGAGGTGATGTGTTGATGTCCGGTGGTGGTGGTTGTTGTTTGTTGTTGTGATTAAAAGAGAGAAAAAGAAAAGAAAAAAGCAGGATATGATACCCCCCAGCATTGGCGGAAAATTGGAATTGAAAAGCGAGATGAAGGATCATGTATAGAGACAGATGATATACTCTACATATTACAATTGTTTGAAGACGCGGGCAAAAAATATAGACAGGACGTTTCAACGATACAAGACAATGCAGAGTCGATTCAATCAAAGATGGAATCTTACGACACTCAGATGTGCAGTCTTGAAAGCGAGCAAAAGACAATTTGAAAGCTTTATAATCGTACAATTTTGGTATAAACAAACTTTCAACATCAACCATCTATAATGTACATGAACATGGCCCGAATATCCCCAAAGCCAAAACAAAAAAGAAAAAGAAAAAAATGAGTAGAGAAGAGAGATTCCCCTGTGATATGATATGCGCCGCTTTTTATCCCTCCCCACCCGCCTGCCTGCCTGCCAGTGACTTGTGCCCGAAAATAATAGCACCCCTGAAGGTGTCGACGAACAAAGACAGGGGAAACTAGAAAAAACGACATGTACCCCTTGCCTTGTCCCCCGACCCTTTCATACCAAGGCTCGTAAAGCTTGACCCAGAAAAAAGCAACATAACTCCGGGACAATGCTGATGTCAAATCCAATAGGGGCCCCGTAGTGCACCCCCGTTTTTTTTTCGTCTTCTCAACCACCCGACTTCGAAACCCATTCATTCACACAGGAAGAACCCCTCCCAACTCCACATAAAATGATTACCGCCTTGGGAATGAAAGAATCAATCCATCAACCTCACTCCCTGACTGGCTCATTCACCACTTAGAAAGTGGCACGGCCACCACCCCTCGACTCTTGCTTATCCCTCTTGCCAGCCATCTCCATAGCCTCCCAGCTATCCCTAGGTTGCCTCTCGCGCCTCTCACCGCCTCTACCACCGAAACCGCCGCCGCCACCACGTCTATCGCCGAAACCGCCACCACCACGTCTATCGCCGAAACCACCGCCGCCGCGTCTGTCGCCGAAACCGCCATCACGGCCACCGAAACCACCGCCGCCGCGTCTGTCACCAAAACCACCATCACGGCCACCGAAACCGCCATCACGGCCACCGAAACCACCACCCGAGCCGCTGCGCTGGAACCTGTTCTCATCTCTCTCGGCAATTCTGATACCGGTGATCCGTCCGAGGTTTCTCACCAGCGAAGGTGGGAGTCCGGGGGGCTGGTCCAAGCCAAAGATGTTCTTTGAAAAACTGTTCAAGTCATCCACAACAGCCTGCTTGTGCACACCCTGGAGCGCACCGCCCAAGAAAGACTTGTAATACTCGACTTGGGTCTCATAAGGAAGCGAAGAGAACGCCTCACGAACCGCCGTGACAGACTCGGGGAACTCGGCGGGGTCAACGCTATGCAGATCGGCGGAAGCGGTCGCGTAGTCGGTCGAGCGCTTGATGGGGAGACCAGGAAGCCTGCTACGGGCAACGCTGACCTCGGCATCGGCAACCAGAAGCCAGCCTTCACCCTCCTTGCCAGCACGGCCGGTACGACCGATACGGTGAATGTACGAGTCGCGGTCGTTAGGAGCGTGAATCTGGACAACGTGGGTGACGTTGGGGAAATCCATGCCTCTGGCGGTGACATCCGAAGAGAAAAGAATGGCAGACTTGGCCCGTCTGAAGTCCTCAGCGCACCTGGTACGGATCGGCTGGGTCAGCTTGGAGTGGATATCGCGAACCTCTGGAATGTCGGAGAATCGACGGCGGAGACGACGGAAGGCAGCGCTCCATGAGATGACGGAAGCGGTGGTAGGCAAGAACACCATCATCTTCAGGGGGCGGTCCTGCTCCATGTTGTCACGGCTCTTGGCGACAAAGCCACGGATCATCTCGAAGAGAGTGGCAGGCATGGTGTCGAAGTTGCGGCAAGGGACGATATACTGAGGCACTCTCTCGTGCGTCGGGGTCTCGTCGGACTTGACGGTCTGGGCGAACTCGAAGTTGGTGGGGTCAATGTACTTTCTGGCAAGGCCTACCACATCCTTGGGCATGGTGGCGGAGTAGAGAAGAGTCTGGCGGGGGGTTTCCTTCCTGTCGGGGAGAGCCTTGAGAATGGTGTCGAGCTCGGCATCAAAACCAACGTCCAACATGCGATCCGCCTCATCCAAGCACAGAGCAGTAAGGTTAGGAGCAGCTACTCCGCTCCTGTCGTCGGTGAGCAAATCAGCAAGACGGCCAGGAGTACCGACGAGCAAGTGGCAACCCTCAAAGCGCATCTTCTGTAGCGCCATTTTCTTCTGAGTTCCTCCGACAGCGGTCTGGACCTTGATACCAGTGCCCCTGACGATCTTGGAAGCCTCCGCGGCGATCTGCTCAGCAAGCTCACGGGTGGGTGAGATGACGATAGCGCGGATGTCATCGGACCTGGCGCGCATAGGGCGGCGGGTTTCGGCGAGAGCTGGCTGATCCGCAAGGATCTTCTGAAGAATTGGCACAAGGAAAGCCAACGTCTTGCCGGTACCTGTCTTGGCTTGCGCAACACTATTTTGAGACACCAGTTAGCAAATTTTGTGGAGGGGCATTTTTTTCCAGAAGCGGGGATAACGTACAGATCCTTGCCGGCGAGAGCGGCGTTAATGGTCATGGACTGTACTTCAGTCATATCCTCATACTTCATCCCCTCGGTAATAGATTTTACGAGAGCATTGTTCACGCCCAGGGTTTCGAGATCTCTGAACTTGGTAACGCGGCCTGAGGGCGTGGCGGTTTCCTGCCGAGCGGCCGACTCGCTCGAGTAGAACCGGAGGAGGCTGTTGAAGGGGCGGTATGACGCCTTGAGGGGCGTTTGTGTGATCGCAAAAGCCGACGGTGAGGATCTGGCAGCGAGCTGGAGTGGGCGCGCAGTCAAAGCGACACGGGCGGCGGCGGCGTGCCGCAAGATGCTGGTCTTCATCATGACAAGACGAAGGTAACGCTCAGCGCGTCCGTCGGCAAGACGTCTAGGTATCAAGCCTACTCTGGTATAACTCGCGGCGAACTGTCGACACGGGCTGAAGGCAGGCGAAGGAGGGGTATGACAAGAAGCGGATGGTTGCGACAAGTGAAGAATGGGAGAGCAAAATCAGCAGGAGATTCGGGCGGTTCAGAAAAATTTCCTGGTGTCCCCCCCATGTCGGGTCCAATTGGCTTATCTTATCGCCCGAACCCACCCGCGACCGTGCACCTTTTTGCGCCCCCACTCACTTCCCAACGGCTCCGACCTGGAGTGGGGTGAAAGACCCGACTTCATACTCTCACAAACTTCCTGGGAGTCAGCAGTGATTGTTCAGGTATGATGATTTATTTTTTGAACATGAAAATAGCATAACATAACAACGGAGGTCCCGTAGACTTTTCCCTCCTTTCCCAACAAACTCCCTGTCTAATGCCCATCTTCCTACCCCTCTATCCATATGTTCTATCACTCGCTCCCAAGCTTCCATCCCCAATTCCATCCAACCAAATCATAGGTGCCTCTGAAGCTGCGAGTAGTCCGTTGGATAATTCGGCGGAGTCCAGCCCTGCTGCTGCTGATGAAGCACTTGTTCATACAACCGCCGTCTTTCCCTCTCTTCCGGCGTCATCGGTGGCTGCTGGTCCTGATACCTTCCCCCTGACCTCATAGGAACAGGCTGTGACCGAAACTCCGTGAAGGCCCCATGAACACCCTGGAAACAGTACCCCATCACCGCCGCCATGAGCTGCCCCGCATAGGCCCCCGAAAACCAAATATACGCATTCTTCATCCCCGTCAACGTCGACATGGCCATCTTGCTGAAATACTGATTTTCCTTCTCAAACCTCGCCAGGTCGGCAATTGCGTGGCTCGCCAGCGGCACAAACCACTGCAGCAGGGCAGCCGCCCAGTTCAGAAGGACGAGAGCGACGTGGTAGATCATGGTCTTTTGCACCTGACGCGTGGGTCCTTGATAGTGACCGAAGTAATCCGCACCCTGCTGTTGAGGCCCCAGCACCGCAGCCGGTGTGCTTTGGCGTATCGTCGACGCTTCCGCCGGAGTAAGATTCGGCGGCAAGGCTTTGTTCAAGTATGACACACTATTCACGACCAACATTCTCGCCAATTCGGGCTCGCTGGTACTCTGTCTGGCCTGGTGGAGCATGGTCATGCCTAATCGCTAATGTCAGCCACCAGCCCGCTCTCCCCCTGAACATCAAAACAAACTCACCTTGTTGACAAAAATGCCAATTCACCCCACTCTCACTCTCCCCCAACCCCTCCCCATCCCTTCTCCCCGCCATCATCGGCGGCGGTGCCAGCCTCTCCCTCTCCCTTTCCCTCCCCGTGACGAATCCCTCTTCTATCCTCGGCCGACTCGGCAGCGGCGGAGCGGCACCCACCGGCGAAGTCTGCTCAACAGGCGGCGAAGCACTCCTTGATCTCGTCGCGTAGGTCGTCACCGCCCTCGCAAGCATATAAGGACCACTCGGCAACCTCGAAGCAACACTTCTCACCAACGACATGGGCGACCTGATCACCTTGATGCTCGAGCTCTGAATCTCCACCTGGGCGTAGTCGACGTAAGGCAGATCAACCATTCCGTTCTCCCAGCCAGGAGCAGGAGAAGGAGAGCTTCTTCTCGTGGCGTGGCAGTACTCGCTTTCGAATTGATGGTGATGGTGATGGTGGTGGTGTGGGTGGTTGTCTGGTGGAGGGTAAACACGATACACAGGTTGCTCCTGGGACCGTTCGGAAGAAAGGGGCGAGGAGTACGAGGTAGAAAAGGACGTTGAAGAAGTAGGGGGCCGAGGAACTGACGACGGTGGCGACGGCGTGGCCGACTCGTCGCGACGAGTTGTGCTGGTCCACATGTTTTTGTTCAGGTACTCGCGGGGAAAAAAAGGGGGGTCTCGACAAAAGCAAGTCAAGAAAAGGGGATCGGCGCCGGTGCACCGTTGTTGGCGAACGAAAGCCAAACGATGCAGTTGCGTTTCTTCGGTTTCGGGAAACCGTATCGATGTTTTCTGGAAAAAAGAAAACGAGTAACTCAAATCAGAAGAAAAGAAGAGGGAGATCGTTCCAAGATTTCTTTTTACAGTAGGTGCTCGAGTTGGAAAGCAACGCTCCCTTCCATATCACTCTCAGCCCCTACGCACAATCTCGGTGTGGCACGAAGGTTGAAGAACTGAGACGGTGACTCGGCAGCCAAACTAAAGTTGCGATTCGTCAGTAGACGCTAAAAAAGAAGGAAGGACCGCATTTTGCCTCACAACAAGGGGCCCGGCTGTTTGGCGCCCACCCTGTTTCTGTGAGTCGGGTCTCGAAACAGTTGATCGAGGAAAGGTCTTCCAAAAAGCATGTGAAAGTCCATGTTGCTATCTAAGTGGGGCCCTTCTGTTCCAGATTCCATTCCCCACCAGCTCTTTGATAAACATGATCTAGCCCGAGTCCATGCCTCAAAGAAATGACAACCATACCTGGCGAAATAAACACGTTCCTGGGCTTGCATTGTTTTGTCTTGACTTCAAAGACATCGCTTGAATAAAAGCCTACCATTCTACTATGTAAGGGGACACAAAAACACAAAGCTAGTCTCCCCATGCAATGCATAATATACCTAATGTAATAAAACCCTCTTGTACAAAACCATTCCCCCCTATCCATACAAACAACCACTCTTCATTATACCTCCTTCGCGGCCTTCTCTGCCGCAATCTTGGCCTCCAACTTCCTCCTCGCCTCCAGAATCATCTGATCCCTCCTCTTCTGCAGCAGCGTCTGTCTCTCATCCTTGTTCGTGCTCCAGGCTTTGGCCTTCCCATTCCCAGTCCCCTTAGGCTCCTCCTCAGTAGGCACATTCAACTTATTCGCCAGGTTGTACCTCGTAATCAAATCCGGCTGCGCAGGCGTAACCGGCTTAGCGACACTATTCCCGTTTCCATTCCCAGAAGCAGTTGTCGCCGTGGCGCTTCCCTCAGGCGGCGGCGGTGGCTGGAATGTAGCTGGAGGCTATCACAAAACAACAACAAACGTTAGCATCATTCTTACCCCTAACAGAATTTCATGAAGGGGGGTTACATACCGTCTCCAACCTGCCCCCCAAAATCCTCTCCGTAGTAACCTGCACATTCCCCCCCGTCCTCTGTAAATCCCACAAAATCTCCCTTCTCCCCAAATGCGGAAACATCTGCTGTATCCTCCCCACCGCCATCTCCCTCTGCCTCGCCAACGCCGCCGCATCCATCCTCTGTCTCCCACTCCCGCTCTGCGGCGACGGCGCCGAAAAGAAGTACTTCAGTAAAATCCCCGACAGCACCAGGATAATCACCAGTCCTGGCACGTTGACTTGTTGCACCTCTGACATTTTGACAATGCTGGCTGACTGTGACTGATTACTGAGCAGAGAAACAGAGACCGCCCCCCAGGAAGATTATTTGTATTTGATGGCGCAAGGCAGGATGATCGTAGAGAGTATGAGCGTCACGGGTTGAGGTGGTCGGAGATGGATAACCGGGCAACTGGCCAACTGCTCAGGTAGCTTGGGGGCGTAGAGCGAACGTGCGCGATCGCAGAAACGTCGGTCGCTCGAAATAAGCCGAGCAAAGGATGAAGCAATCACAAGAGTCAACAGGCGTGAGTCTGTTCGGTTGACGATGGAAGGTGAAGCAGGAAATAGGTGCAATAGTTGACATCAGTGGGCGGATGCCGGACGTTCGCGGCCTTGGATCAACCGCATCATTTGTGCCAAGCTTATTCACATTGCACGGTCCACCTCGTCCAATTAATCTCCGAACTCATCCCCTAGTGGCGTCAACGTATCAAAATGGACACGTTACACAGCTCTCTTACAAAGTGCACACAACGACACAACTTCTATTCGCTTTGTGATGAGTGAGCTCACCACGAACCAACTGCCATTTCCTCTCCTCTTCCACCCCAATTTTAAGAGCTCGCCAGAAAAAGGGGAGTAAAAATCAAAGCCCAGTCGCTGAAATTTATACCGCCTTTCACTGAGCCACAAAAAAACACAATAGATAGATACAACAATTTATGCTGATTAGACTGCATACGCAGCCCATTGTTGACAGCGGTGCCATTACGCTACAACAGCACTGGATGTCGGCGTCGTGTCCAGGTCAGAATAGTGAAGAGTAAGCTCTCTCTGTGAATGTGTCGCCATGTCAGCCAAACTGTTGCAAGTGTCGTCGTCGTAGTAGATCAAATTTCATACCCTCTCCTTGCGCCACAGATCCTTGTCCCAGACGATATAATATCCTCGTTCGGCATTTGGGCTTATGGTTTGAGGCACGAGCTGCTCGTCTTTGGTCAACCAGAGTTGAAGTCGCTTGTGCCACCGCCAGTTCCGGTTCATGCTGTATCTGTGTCAGTCGTTGTGAAAATTGAACGTGTTAACGACATAATCGGCACTCACAGCTCAACGGCCGCCAGTTGCTGCTTGAAATCCCTCGGGCAGCTGTAAAAGATCCACATCAAAGTCTCCTCATTGAAGCTACTGATCTTCGCCTCAATCGGTTGTACATTCTTGACCTCGTAGCAGTCGGGCAGCTTGAACTTTGGAATCGCTGGCCGTGGGGGTGCTGCGTTGAATAACGAGTAGATCTGCGTGGAAATCATTCTGCAAGACAGTTAGCAATCAGACAAGCATAATGCTGAACCGATGGCAGCCTACTCATTGGACCGCAAATCGAGCCCCAGACCCGCGGGTTCTACCCCATGAGCGATGACGCTGTAGTCCATAAAGTTGTTCATCAACGTCTGGTGCCCCTTTATGCCCCACCTGTCAATGGCAGACATTCCTTCCAGAGGATCCACAATCTCGGGAAGCTGTCCTCGGTCTTCCTCTCTCGCCTTGCTTAGGGGGGCGTCATTACCAATGGCGCCCAACGGATTCCTGCCCACCGCATCGTTTCCCGAAGTATGTGACGCTATGCTATCCTCACGGAACCCAGGTGGCTTTTGCCGCGGTTCTTCCTCGTCCACTGGGCTTCGAGGGCCCTGTGACCGTTGTATCGACGTTGGTGAGATGACGTCCCCCGTCCGAGAGGTAGCCGAAAGGGCGTTGAGAAGACCATTTCCGGCTCGGTTCGTAAGTAACGCACCCCCAGAAGGCGCGCTCGCCTGGCCGAAACCGATATTCGACATGAGACCTGAGCCCCGCTCTTGCCCGATTTCACCATTCGTTGGTCGGTTCAATGGCGGGAACTCGTCAGCCTGACCTCCCTGAGGCGCCTGGTTTACAGCTCCCTGATTGCCGAAGCGAAACGACGACTGCGCGGTTGCTAGTCGAGAAGGGGCGAAAAGGTCATCTTGCCCTGGATGCGCTGATAACGGCGTTTGGGGGCCCCGATGAGCTCCCCCACCAATATTGCGAGATGGCTGTTGCGCCCACATGGATGCTTGGGTTGATTGATTTGGCGCCGCGTTGGAAAGTGATGGGAACTCCCTAGATTGAAGTTGTTAGTAAGCTATCGATTCAATGAATGAGACCAAGAAAAGTCGCAATCTGCGACACAATGTCAAGGCATGTGCGTCAGGCTGTGAGACAGTACCCCTTCACGACCAGTGCATACGGCAGCCCCTCTGGCTGCTTTTGCGGTTCTTGGTCGACAATGCCAGCCTTGCGCATTGCAGCGATTCGGACTTTTGATCTTGTTGGTCGTAGCGCCATGCTGGGCGGCGCCATATGACGGGACAGGATTGGTGTTGCGTGTAGGCAAAGTCAGGCGGTGGATGAGTGCTGAGGTGAAAGGTATGAAAGGGAAATTCCAGGCCAAACCAGAGCAGCCGGAAAGTCGCAGACCAGAAGCATTGGGCGCAAGATGAATGGTCCACAAAGTCGCAAAAGCCGGAGGTCGCAACAATGCGATGAAAACAGCGCGAACAATGCAGCTCTCCATCAGGCACCGCACCCACCAACCAAAACAAAACCGGAAATTCCAACTTACGATGGGTCCAGTGGTCCCGAATGCTGCTGCTGCGAGCTCCCTAAGGTCTGAGCAAAGCTCATATTATTCCCACCTGGTAATGGTCGCATCCCTTGGCCGAGGTTCGCATTCCCCCCCATCGATAGGCCGTTGCTACTAAACCCCCAATTGGAAGAATTGTTCATCGCCGCTACGCAGTCGTTCGTGTCAACGCCGTTCCGCAGAGTACATCGTCCTCCTGGCACATTCTCACCTTGCTGCCCTTTGGGTAGCCCCCTCGAAACCACTGGGCGCCCCGACTGTTGTTGAGGCGGCTGTTGCCCGTAGGGTAACTGTCGTAACGGTCCTGTTGTTGTCGACAACAGTCAGCATCAGGGATTTCCTGCTGAAGATACGTTCTATGACTTGTAGTGCGATGATTCCGTGATTGGGTACCCCTGGTGGACAAGAATGGAACGTCATGGTCGGCTCGTGAGACATTCGGCGGCGGTCTTCGATTCGACAGCGGTTCGGGAGAAGATCAACAGAACCAAAGTCACTGGCAATGCGGAATCACAGCAATGCAGTCCTCCCACCACAGATTAGACCCGACGAAGATGTGTTGAGCCTCCTCCAGCAGCGATCCACCCCCCCTTCCAGTATATATGTGCTTCGGTTTGATGTCCTTGGTGAAGCCAGCTTTCCCGCCCCATCCATCCCAGGCCAACTCGGAGGTGTTACGACGGTAGAGGACGGGATGATAACTCGGCGGGGTTTCTCTTTGACGGCAGCAGGTATCGGATTCGAGACGGAGCACGCAGCGGGGTACCGGACAGAGACAAGGAATCAAGCAAGGCAAAAGCCAAGGGGCAGAGAATGGGCCGCCATACCTTGCCGGTTCATCATTGGGAACGCGGGATATCGTAATGTCTCGGTCTGTAGCGAAATGGGATTACTCGTGGAAGATATGTTGGGACGGTGATGGCCAGTGTCGCGTTATCGAAGCAGCGCTACGGATAATGCAAACGCTTGTCACTGAACCAAGGACGGCGGTTGGTGAGGGCGGGAAGGCTCAAGGAATCGCGCACAGGTCCGTGCTTTCTCCACATAATCGTGCCGCAATGTACAAATTTAAGGCCAAGCTTACAGCCCCGTGTTCCCTGTCACTTCCTAAACTTTAATTCAACCAATTCCTTCACTCTCAACCTAATCACCTGTCACCAGCACGCTACAGTCTGTCAATTGGTTTTACTAGTCGATAGACTAAGCTGCCGTCCGGACAGCATCCAGCAGGCTCTTCTTAAAGTCCAAATCCGTCAGATGACGCCCAATCAACACCAGCTTGCCTTTCCGGGGTACATCGCCAGATGATGGGGCAGGGCTGTCGAAGATGTCAAAAATCTCCCTCACGCCCTGGACCATCTTTTCAGCCCCATCTTGGAGGAACAGCCGCCCCTTCACACGATGGATCTCAAATGCCGGCCCATTGGTCGCCTCGTTCCCAGGAAGCTCGTTTTCCCACAACACCGCGCGCAACCAGGCGTCAACAGCCGTCAGCTGGTTGGCTGACAACTCGTCAAGCGGGATTGACAATGTTGAGATGGTCTAGCAAACCAGTCAGCCAATCGGTCCTGCAGTCGACTGGACAAGCTTACTCACCTTATCAAGATGGCTATGCCCGCGGCCGGCACGATCAAGCTCATCAACACGGTCATATGCGTGCAGGTCCAGCAAAAATCCCTCGAGGTCAGGCACCACACTTTGCGAAGTGACGAAAATCTTGGCCAGTTCGTTGATGGATGTGATCCGCTCCTTCACAGCTTGCAACTCCTCCTCGCTCACAAGGTCGGATTTGTTGATGACGATGACGTCGGCGTGTGAGATCTGCACGTGAGCGGTTGTCATGACCGGCCCATGGTCGTCAGATTCATCATGCCCTTCAACCTTGCCCGCTGGATCATCCAAGCTGCGGAGGATATTCTTGGCATCAACAAGGGTCACGATGCCATCCAGATAGATGGTGCTCGCAAGCCCCTCATCAACCCAGAATAGTGGTGCAAGGTTGCCTGGATCCGCTAACCCTGTTGTTTCCAGCAGGATGTAGTCAAACTTGCCCTTTTTTGCCATCAGAGATTCGATGGCATTTACGCCTGTGTCTCTGTTCATGACTGTTAGCGAGATCCTACAGCTTTGGGAGACTCTCTTACTTGACAGAGCAACAGATGCATCCGTTGCCTACTTCTAACCACTCCTCCACGGCCTCACCATCTTTATTCACAGTTAAGGACTTCTCAATGTCCAGAGCTGAAGTCGTGTTAACCTTGCCTGGAGCAAGTCTCAGAAAAGACATCACTTACAATCTCCAAACTCTGGAATTGGATGCTATTAGCTTGCTACACCACCAAGACCATTGTGGTATCCTGTAAATACTTACCGTTCATAATCACAGCAATTTTCTTGCCATGCCTTGCAGTCAGAATGTAGTTGAGTAGGGTAGTTTTCCCCGCACCGAGATACCCTACGGAGTACGTCAGTCTAAACATTGTAGACAATTATGCGAGAGGATAGGATAAAGACAAACCTGTAACTATTGTGATTGGAACCCTTTTCTCCTTTTCTTCGGTAGCCTCTAAGATTTCATCAGCACCAACCAGGGCTGGCGGGGCATCTTCATCGTCCCAGTTCATTTTGAGGGTCTATTTAGCTGGTATGAAAGGCCTTTCGGGTTGTGGCCTCCGAGGACTCTTTCTTCGACAGGACTTATAAGATGGGCAAGGGCGCACATGTTCTATGTTCTGGAACAACTCTTCGTTTATATGGCGGGGCAGGCAAGCTGGAATCCCAGATTTGGATCAACTTGGCAGGTTTACGTAAGGGCAGCACAGGGAACCCCTGTTCAGGAGCTTGGGCCCCAGGGAGCTGGTCAGCGCCGCCTGGAAATCATACTTCTAGAATAATATCGGGCAACGACGTCCATCTATCCTCCACGCGCATGCAACCCGTCAACTAATCATAATTCAACAAGCAGTATCTTTCCGGCCAGACGCCGGATCTTCACCGATAACTATCACTTCCAAGTAACCAACTGCCAGCTTTGCAGAGGCCAGGATCTATACGCGCGACTCGATAAAGACAAAAGTCAACAAACTACCGAGGACAAACCACCCACCATGTCCCTCGCCCCGAGTTCACCGAGGCTTCCGAGCCCACCTCCCCCGGCCGAGATCCAAATAGGACCCAAATCTCCGATGATGGGCGCCCATCAGCCACCTCCAATAGAGCAAACCGCCCTCGACGCAAACTCGAAGCGGCGCATCCACCCGGGCACCAAGGCGGCCGATATGGCGGCTGGCCCCCCTCTGGTTCCCCTCCAAGAAGTCAGTCTTTGAAGATTTTTCCCTTTGCATTAGCCTCTCAGCTAACCCGCCCCAGCTCGACTCGGCTTTCCAACTCCAAGAACACCTCTCCTCCCTCCACTACCACCACACAAACTCCAACACCCAACCCATCTCCCGCTCCACCGCTCGACTCCTCGCTACCCCGCCCCCGGGCATCGACAAGACCCTTTGGCTTTACGAGTTATGCCGCTTTCTTGTGGCACAATGCAACGTCCTCATCGTCGGCTTCCTATTCGACACCCCTCCTTGCAGTGCGTCGACCTGCCCCGAGATGCGCGCCTCAGAGTGGCAATTCCTGTGTGCAGTCCACGACGCCCCAAAGAGCTGCTGCGCAATCGATTACTGCTGCCACACTCTCGACTGGGCCGCCAACGTGGTCACCAACCCCAAGATCTTCCCCAGTCGGTTTGTGGTCGACTCTCACGATAAGAACACGGCCGTTAAGAACCTCGTCAACGTCTTCAGGCGTCTGCATAGGATCTTTGCGCATGCCTGGTTTCAGCATAGGGGTGTGTTTTGGAAGGTGGAGGGCGAGACGGGGTTATATGTCTTTTTCAAGACAGTCTGCGACGTTTACGATCTCTTGCCAGCAGAGAACTACAAGCTGCCCCCCGAGGCAGAGGGGCTGCCGATTGCGGAGGAGGAGTCGAGCAAGCAGGAAGGGAAGAAGCAGGGCGGTTTCACCATTGCGAAGCCACCCCCCAGATCAACCGAAACGAGCGAGGACCCGGGGCTCAGTAGGACGAATACCCGGAGACACATCAAGTCGAGCCCATCAACCGGCAGCGCCATTATGCCAGTGCCCGAAGCCGACGAAGACGACAGTCCTGGAGGTCATGGGGATCTTTCTAGACGATTGAGCCAAATGCGGATTTCTTCTGGGTCAAGTGGGCCACCTACGGTTGTAGGACAAGACGAGGACTTGGGGGTGGATCCATTGGCGTCTATTCCGGTTATTGTCGAAGGTCACACGACGGGGGAGAGATTTACGGAGCCCGCGAGGCCTTCTAGTGTTATACCGCCTCCGCGGACGACAAAGGCTGAGGAAAAGATATTGGGCGAGGAGTTTGCGGATGAGCCGGAGAGTTATTCTGGGGCGTCGACTTCAACAAAGGAGGTGGAGCCAGAGAAGGAAGCTGAAGAAGAGAAGGGCAAAGAAGATGACGAGGTTACGGTTATTGAGGGGCAGAATGATGAGGCGGATGCTGGCGACGAAACTGCTAGCGCTCCTGAAGGGGAGACGGATGGAGAGGGTGACGATGAAACTGTTATAGGTGGTGGTTCGGAGGAGGAGGATAAGGGCGATGTCAAGGAGGAAGTGAAGGAAGAGGCCAAGGAAGAAGACAAGGATAATGAGAAGAAGGACGAGGAGGTGAAGAAGGAAGAGACGGAGAAGAAGCTGGATTAAGAAAGGTATACTTCGAGAATCAGAAGATGGAACAGCGGAATCACTGGGGAGAGCGCGGAGCTTTATAGGTAATAGAAACGGGGATTTGGTGGCGGAGGATTGCGAGATGCATAGCACGTGAAAGATTAGTTTGTTGAGTGGTAGCTTTTAATACCCTGTACAGCATTTACAACTTTGCGAGTTTGCCGTATCAATCAGCCACTTGTGGTCACCGTTCATAACCTTGAACATGTGCTCAAGCTGGCCAGATTCACTTGCCCAAGTGCCCACAATCGTACCTTCCCCATCTGCTGGGGAGGGCACCTGTTTCCTGACAGGCAAATATGCCCGTCTAGAAGGAAGGCACCTTCTTCCTGAGAAGGCAAGTGCGTGTTTCTTGCCTGTTCTTTCCCACCTTCTCCCATCATCTTCCACCCACCCATCTACCTCCTACGCGTGGACAAAATAATTGGCACTGCAAGCCAGGACCACACCTTTAAAATAGTAGAAAAGGCCTAATAACTATCTTCTTTGGGCTTAGTATTATCTTTTAAAGTGTTCTTAATATCTTCTAAAGTCTATTCACTATCTTTTGAGGCTTATTAATTATCTTTTAAGGCCTATTACTATCTTTTGAGGCCTATTAACTATCTTTCAATACTGTATCCCCCGTTGCAATGCCAGTTTTTTTTGTCCAGGACGTGCCTCCCCACCTCAAACCTCTCTCACAACAACAAACTTCCTCTTTCACATTGCGAGCCCTGCGCATCACCATATCCACGATTTTCAGAGCAGAGGGCCTAGCGTAGGCTTCCGCAAATCACCACCTCGAGCCCAACCTCCAGGAGAGGCGACTTGCCAATCTCACATTCCCAACTACGACTGAGGGGACGAAGTTGAGTCGCGCATCTTGGTAAGACCTAACCGGCGACCCAATCGTTTTTATGTCTCCCCACGTTCTATCCCGACTTCAGCTGACCGGTCAGATCGCAGCGACGATGGATAACAAAGGTGGTGGCCCTTCTAAAGGTGGTGCGAGCGATAAACATTTTAAGGCTGTCCCGGATGTCACCCCCGACAAGAGCAATATCGTGCGATCCGCAACTACAGCGACGTTGGGGTTCAGTTCAGCTACGTCCACTACAAAGGTGGTCAAGCGTCAGAAACCCAGAGCCAGATCTGATGATGAAGACAATCCGGACTTAGCGAGGAGCCCGAAACGGCTACGGCAGAACGAGTCTTCACCCCTCGTTTCCAGCCAAGATAACCAGCTGACCAATACGCAACTCTTTGGGATTATGGAGGGCCTGGTAGCCTGTGCTCCTCGGTTTGCCGGGAGGAAATTCGAGTTAAAGGAACCTGGGGCACGGCTTCTAAAGATTATTTGCATTGGAGTTGTCGGGATACCAGTATTGTTTCACCTCGATGTGGAGAAGGGGACTGGCAGTCTTTATGGTTTCTATGCAACCGAGAGCTGCAAGCAAAGGGTTACAGAGACGGCAAATTCGTCTATGGAGCGGCACGGCCTACCAAGGGCATCGTCATGGACGTTTGAGGAGTATCCGCACCCAAACGACGTCAAAGACCATGGTGTTGTTGCACTCGCCAACGCGGTGCATATTATCGCAGAGATGCCGCTGCCAGCTACCTATGACTATTCCTTTTGGCGGCTGCTGTTGACGCTTTTCCACTACGCTGTATCGGATTATAGCGGTGAAGTGGCGTTTGTCGACTTTTTGGCAGGTCGTTACAGGCTTTCTTTGTCGGGTGTTGTTGTTCCGGAAGGCATGTCGGACTCTGGCGATCGTGGCCGGAGACTTGAAGCGCACTTTTGGGAGGCCAAACGCAAATCCTCAGAGATCAAATCAACACTGCTACTGCTCCGTTCGCTCCACGCCAAATATACGCAGACCGGCCCCGAACACCAGGAGGCCCTCCACTATACCTTGGAAGAATTGGAGGAGTTGGAGAAGTGCAAGAGATCCTTTGAATGTCGACTTTTTTCGAGATTGGAAGTTACGGATCATCTCGGCTGGCGCGAGAGAATGATAGCAGATTACGAGATGGGAGTCAGTAATGCGAGGATCAGAGTGGATTGGCTTCGATGCAAGGTTGATTGGGGTGCAGAATTGCTGAGACGGCTGGAGAAGGCTATTGAGATCCTGGAAGCAAAACGGGAGAGCTGGGAAGTGCTTGACCAATACCTTCACGGCCAGGCTAAGATTATGTTTGGGAAGGGGCCCAGGCTTGAAGAGGCAACAAACGGGCTCTGAAATATTATAGTCCGGCAGAGGGAGGGGAGGAGGTGCAGTTGTGAAAGACAGAAACTTACACGTCTCTTTGGTAATCTCGCTGCTTTTTGTCTCGGCTAGAGGAGAAGGGATGTACACGGGCAATCTTCTCTCAGCCGATATCATGTGGAGATTACCTTTGTTCGAACAAGTCTGTAATCATTCTGGCAGTTGTCTTTTCTTTTCTTGCCGAAGAATTCTTTAGCTAGTCCCTGGGATTAAGGAAAGGCGATTGGGGAATGGGGGGGGGGGGGGAGGGTATTTGTTATAATAGGTTATAGTAGGTATAAATTTTATACCGAAGGTTTATAAAATTTATGATCTGCTTCTTATTTCCGGATTGCGTATATTGAAAATTTTAGTTATTAAGTTTGTATTTTCGTCCCGATTAGGACTTTTAGTAGACTGCCCTTTAGTTTAGCGTTATAGAGTTTATATGTAAAAGTATATAAAAGAGAGAAAGAAAAACAAAGAAAGAAAGAAAGAGCGAAAAAGAAAGAAAAAGAGAGCGAAAGAAAAAAAAAAGAAAAAAAAAAGAGCAAAAGCGTAAGTAAAGTAAATTTACGAAAACTATAATAAGTAATATAATATTATAATTATGATAATCGTTATAATATAATCGTTATTATTATTATCGTCGTCGTTATAAACGGTCGGATATAATAGTCGTAAGTAGTTAAATATAGTAGTTAAAAGTAATTAGGTATAATAATTAAAAATAGGTAAATAAACCGAGTTTATAAAAATTATAATAAATATTATAATATTATAGTTAGTATAGTATAATAGTTAATATAATATTAAAGATAATATTAAGGCCGGTATTAATATCGATATTGGTATTAATATTAATATTAATATTAGTATTAAAGTTAAGGTTAAAGTAGGTATTTAGTTTAAAGTAGATATCTGGCTTAATATAAGGTAATGAAAATTATAAGTAGTGGATTTAATTAAATTAATAAATTTACGAGGATTATAATAAAGGAGTTATATATTAATTATAAACCGGTTAAATATATTAAAGCCTAAATTAAATATATATATTAAAGTATTAAGCTGGGCCGGGTTAAGTATAAAGTTACGTATTTACGTATATATTATAGTTTAAATTAAACGTATAGGTTAAAATACGATTATATAGTCGAATATAGGATATTAAAGTTAATTATAAAACTAATTATAAAGCTAATTATAAAGTAAATTGTAAGTTTATTTAAAAGTTTATTTAAAGGTTTATAGGTAATAGATTTAATAAAATTAAAAGAAGTAATAGATTTAAAAGAATTAATTAAATTAAAAAGGTTATTAAAAAAACTATTAAAGTTAATAGCTATATAAGGGCAATTACTGTAAGAGGGTACTATAGCCGGCCGGGTTATATAACCTACTATATAACCTAAATTAGGGTTAAGGTTATATATATAGCGTATAGAGGAGGGTGAGTAGCGGTTTTGCGAGCGAGCGAAGCGAGCGAGCTTAGCCGCGCAAGCCTACCTTTATACGTTAATTATTTAATTATTTAATTATTTAATTAGTAATTATTTAATTCTTTACTTATTTACTAATTTACTTATTTACTTATTTACTTACTTTATTATTATATATTATATTATATATTATATATTATTAATATTATTATAAAATTAAGTAAAATAATATATATTTAATTTAAATACTTATATTTATTACATTATTATTAAATTAATATATTATTAAATATTAATATTAAAGTATATATATATATTATATATTTAATCTACCTTATAACATTTTATATATTTAGTCTTCTTATTATATATGATGAAAAGGTATGAGCCGTATACAGGCCTAAGGGCCCTGTAACGGTAGGCACTTACAGTGCTCTCTAGTGCAGCGGAATTGTCACACACGATACCTAAAGCTCACTGCTGGGGTACTAGGCTACAGCACCTTATAGGTGCTGTATAACAGAGAATATAGCTAGTAACCTTCTTTATTTATAGTGCTAGCCTTCTATAATCCAATTGTATCCTCTGTAGTAGGGTTCGTACTCGACCTCTACCACATACCCACCGACCGAGGTGCGGCGCCCCGCACGCTAGGGCGGGCAGATGAGCCAGAGTACGGCTTGACGGACCCCGATTTTGGTGCGAGTTGCTGAAATGGCGACTCACGCCCATACAAATCTTCACTCAAACCGCCCCCCTCTAAGCCAAAGTGCAGGTCAACGTAAGCCTAAGGCTTAGCCCTTTTAACCAGTGATTTATATAAGCCTTAAAGGCCTAATTATAAAATTATAGCCATTTTGGCTCACTGGTTGGCCCGATGCAAGCTTTTGAAGTAGCTTGAAGTGCTGAGTGGGGCCCGTGCACAGGTGCCGGGTAAGTGCTCGGTGACGGGTAAGCTCTTCGGGCAAAGACTTGGCCGAATCCTCTATTCCTTTGCACCTATAACCACGTAGTATTACAGCAGCCAACCCACTGTAATTACAGGCCTCACGGGGACCTGTTTTAACAATATATAAATATTGTATATATTATATTATCTTATATAATATTAAATAATACCTTTTATATACTACTTTAACCTTTATTATCTTTATTATAAGAATGAAATTAATATATTTATTACAATTAATAATATTATAGGTATTTTTACTATATAAATTAAATATTTAATTACTTTTATAATAAATATATATATATATCTATTTCTATCTAATATTTATGTTAAAACAGGTCCCCGTGAGACCTGTAATTACAGCGGGTTGGCTGCTATAATACTACGTAGTGTTGGTTGTGGTGGAATACTGGATTCGGCCAAGTCAACGGCAAAGTCACTTACCCGGCAATCCTCGCCTACCCGGCACCCAGAGAAAGGCTCCACCCACTACCTCAGGGCACTTCAAAGGCCTGCATCGGAGGCCTTAGTGGACCAAAATGGCCTATATTTTATATTTAGGCTATTAAGGCCTATATACATGCCCTGTATAATTGGTGGAACCCTAACCCTACGATGACCTGCACTTTGGTTATAGGGGGGCGGTTTGGGTGAACTTTTGTATGAGCGTGAGTCGCTTTTTTGCCAACCTCACCAAAAACGGGGTCTTCCAAGCCATACTCTGGCCTATCTGCCCGCCCTGGGGTGCAAGGCCCTGGAAGGCCCTCGGTGGGTATCTGGTAGAGGTCGAGTGCGAACCCTACTACAGAGTATTATAGTAGACTTTAGAAGGCTATCGCTACAAATACAGAAGGTTACCTACTAATTCTCTGTTCTACAGCACCAACCAGGTGCTGTAGCCTAGCACCCCAGCAGTGAGCTACAGGTATCGTGTGTGACAATTCCGCTGCGCTATTTAGTGTATAAGCTACAGGGCCCTTAGGCCTGTATATGAGCCATACCTATTTCAATAGTTTCATATTCGGTAATAGCCCGAAACTTCTACTATTTATCTTTTTCATAATAGAAATCTACTTTAATATAATTAAATTTAAAACGAAAATTATTAAATTTATAGCAAATAATATTAAATAATAATTAAATAATTTATTTTTTAAATTTAATTTCAAATTTTTCGAAAAAGTTATATAAGTAAATAAAAAGCCGGTAGCTTATAAATAATAAGGTAATCGCGACTATTAAATTATTAAGGCGGAGGGTCCCGGTCGGTTCATCATTTTAAAACTTAGCTATTTATAGCTTATCGTTTTTATTTATTTCTATCAAATATTAATAGTAAAAATCAATAAGAAATAATTAAGGCCTTACTATATATTTAAAAAATAATTTTATAATAATTTTCTAATATTATATAAAGTAATTAATTAAAAAATAAATAGTAAAAAAAAAAGTAGTAGTTTAATTAAAAGTATTAACGTACTTTATAAGTGAGTCGGTCATATAAGTGGGCCGGTCACTTTTGACCACCCTTCGAATACCATCCTCCATTACAATACAACGAAACTATCAACCAACTATAATTACATCAGAAACAGCTGAATCAAACCCTTCTGCAGCCTCCTGGCAAGTGCGGGCATTATGGCCAGGCTTACCGCATACACCACAGCACCGAACCTTCGTACGAGCCCCCCCTGTATTACTACTATCCGGCTACGTTTCTTGCACTCCCTCCCCATCTACGGCCTTCTGATCCAGTAGATCCTATACCTCTTGTATAGTAAGTGACCCTCCAAGCCTTACGCGTGTTTTTTTGGCTCTCCGGCGCTTGCTTAGTGCCTCATTGGCCTTACGGAGCGACGAGACCTCTGTACAAAGGAGAGCCACCTGGTGCATTATAGCCGTTGTACCTTTAGTAAGCTGGTCTACCGCAGCTAACATTAAAGTTGGGGAGCTATTTTAATGGTTGGCAATACGAGTCTTAATAAGCGTTGACTGTGAATTAGCTTCTCGAGGGTTATGTAGTATTTAGGAGACCTAAGGTTGTATAGTACCGGGCCGTGAGTTTAGAGGTGTTAGCGTATAAAGCTTTATATCCAGCTTAAAAAGTACCCTCTCTAGATTATACGGTATAAGGCTAGTACCTGCAAAGCCATCCTATATATTCTTCTCTATTATAGAGGTAAAGAAGGCCTCGCGGAAGGCACAGAGGAACTCGAGCTTACTTACGTAGTTAATATATATACGTATTAAGTCTTCGATCTAACGGCCATACGCCTACTTTAATAGTCCAAAGTAGCCGATATTGAGTGGCTAAAGGAAGTAGGAGGAATACGGAGGTATGTAGAGTGTGATAATATTGTTTTGCTGGTAATAGCGCTCGAATTCGGTCGAGTAGTGGCTTTCGTGGCCGTCGAAGATTAATAACCGGTATTTGCCCTTTATACGGGGCACTGTATAATAATCGAAGTGTTTAATCTAATCTAGGCCTACTATATTGGTAGTCTAGTTATTATCGGTAGTTACAATGCGCTAAGTAGACGGTAAGTTGCACTCGGTATATTAGTTAGTAAGGTAGTATTATGTAGTTAAGATGATGAAGGGAGGGATAGCCTAGCTAAGGGCATTAACTCCTTAGATTACCGTTATTTATTTACGGTTACTAAACTAGGCTAGTTTTGCTTTACTAAGGCCGTCCGAGGTTGTAACTACTATACCCGCGAAAATAATATCTATTATAAACCCAGTCTTATCGAAGTTATAAATATCGTTATCTACGATACTATACTTAGCCTTAGTATTCCGTATAAGCGTGAACTACTCGCTAATGACCTTTAGATCCTCGTACTTAGCCCTCTAATAGTCGTATCTACGCGTAAAACGTATACGGAGCTGTAGCTGGCGTTTAACGAAGTTATATGCCTAGAGCTTGCTAATAGGGGGCGCATCGCGTACGCGTAGTAGTTGGTTAGCTATATTTTCTATACTACGTAATCTTAGTGGAAAAGCTCGCGTATATAGCTCAATAACGTATTAAATAATAGTATCCTTTTCGGGTTAAGTAAGCTTCTTCGATTTGGGCGTGGTATTGTGTTGTGCAGGCCGGCCGGCGCGTCGGTCACGGAAGGTTGAGAATGGTATATTATATAGCTTTGCTGCGGCTCGGAGGCTTAATTTCGGAGTGTTTTGAATAGCCTTAAGGGCCAAGGCTATCCTGGCTT